>JASWJB010000286.1:0-58380 GCA_032433595.1 Conoideocrella luteorostrata
TTTTTTAGGCTTATTGCCGGGCAACCGATGTCCTGATGGCCATGGGTTTGAAGCGCCTCGCTGGTATCAATCATAGGCGAGAATCCAGGCACCTTTTGATTTTTTCAGAGAGCCCTAGGGTAGAAGTCAAGTATTGAATTTTGTGACATTCGGCCCGCAAATGTTATGTATGTTGTGGCTGAGATTCGTATGTTAGCATGCAACTGGCATAAAATGGCCTTTCTGGCAATGGACGCCGTGCACCGCTTTGACTGCTCGCGAACGTAGCAAGCCAAGGCCAGCTGAACACACTTGCAGCCAAACATTGGGCAATAGGAGAGCTTCATGTAGCAGCTATCTGTCGCTATAGGCATGTAGCATCGCCAGAGACTATTAGAGCCACAGAATGCCATATCGAAAATAGTCCCAATGAGATATTAAACCAATGAATATACTCCGTACGGAGCACTTCGTAGATAAAATTACGTCTCAATTCTCAGATTTTACTTACTCACTGCTGGACCGCACTGCCTCCGCAGCAAACAAAACGGGCCACCGTTCGCCCCGCCTTGACCCACAATCAATATGGCCCCAGCTGACAACTATTTTTGGAGCCATCTTCTGGTATGAAAGGGTGGGTAACTTCGTATTGAGGATAGCTGCACAAAGGGTTAGCCGACCAAATGACCAGAAAGTCTGCGTCATCGAAGTGTCGACACACGACGGTACGGAGCACATCGGGCCATTTACTGCGTTGTGCCTTTCGTTGCATACACGGGACGATAATGTTTGATCTATTGCGTTTGCGTTTATAGTGGTAATGATAGTTGTAGGTAGATCCAGTACTGCGTAATAGGACGCCATATCAGCGTAGCTTCATTACACTTATTAATCCCACAACGCCCCGGTGGCTGGCAGGACTGGTTCCACCGGGGCGGCTGACGAGAGCTCTAACATGTTGCCCGTCTTGATGACGGACATACTCCAAAGGGACAAAACAATCTAGTGTAAGCTTTATATTATGTCCCCTGATGGCAATTATGGTCGATGTCCGCCATGTCTAGAGTACTGGTGCAAAAGCGAGGAGGGTGGGATTCTGTCATGCGACGTTAAAACCCACATCGGCGTCTTCGATATTGGGAGTGGTTACATGCAGCATACAGTCCCTGCAAAGAAAGTTCTGGCAATTCGACGTGATTTAGCGAAAGGCCATGAGACATGCAGTCGTTGACGATCAACTAAACGTATTAGTATCGCCACTGTTGTCCTTGATGGTTGCCGCGGATGGAAATTTTATCTTGCTGCAACCCATTGTCAGGCTTTACAGTATCGCCCCGTCTCGCGAGACGGCACAGGCCACTTGTATGCTACCTCTCGAACTGGGAGATGTACGAGGTGCTTGTGTATTAGAGGCGAAGCAAAATGGTGACCTCCCGCACCTCATCAACTTTGTCGGCGACCGTTGCAAGTAACCCTTGCTGGCGGTGCTAATTCAGTGGACTCATGGCCGTTAGCTGATACCAACGTTACTTGACAAACATAGTCGGAATAGTAACAGTAAGGTATCTTCACAGAGCGAAAAGTAATAAGCAGAGAACACGAGGCAGGCCCAGCCGAGAAGAAGCGTCATCAGTCTTGAATTTTCTTTGGTTACGCTCCTGAGTACAGAGTACTCCGTACTTAGCGAACAGTTCCCGTAGAGCTGACAGCTTCAGGGAAGGCTGGTTGGCGGTAGGATGGCAGACCAAGAGCGGGGCTTGAGTTCCCCTATAACCAACCACCAGTCATCGCGAGCAAGAGTCTGGTGGATAGCAGGCGACGTCAGAGGAAGTACGGAGTACAGAGTCCAGGTCTGGATACTCCGTACTCACGAGACGCGAGAGTGGCTTAGCTGCGTCTAGCGTCAGTCCCCTATTTTGGCGCCGGTGCATGCTGCTGCGCACTGCTCACTGCTCACCTGCTCACTGCCTTGCTGCACTAAGCTTATTCACTGGTCAACATACTAGTTAGTACGGCCTAAAACCAAGCGGCCAGCCGGGTTGCTTGTGCTTGTTCTTGTGCCTGCACGAGGCCCACGAGACGCCAAAGCTGTGAAACAGCAGTGCCTAGGGATCGCCGAGAAATCGCCCTCTCTGAGAACTATCCCCTGAGTCTGCCTTGATTCGTCCCCTCATGCGTCCATACTTTTCTTCTTCTTTGATTCGTAGGCTTGGAGCTACTATTCTCCTTCTGTATTTCTCCCCATCATTGCACTTGTGGGATCATTCTCCTTTTTCCATCATACTTCTTCTACCTAACTATCACCGTTCGTTATAGGCTTTATTGCCTCATTTCACCTAGCTCCTGGGGACCCTCCTCCAAGACAGACGCCAACCGCTTGGGACCACAGCTGCTTCGTGCGTGCACTTACTCTTTTTATAGCGCCTCCTGATTTGCGTGCTCGGAAGCTGTGCACCAACCAGCTCAGCTGCCATTGACTTGCCTCCGCGTGGCCAACACCGAGAAGGAAAGAAAAAACAGGACTACTGCCTGGTGTAAATACCTGGTGTATCAATCATCTCTTTTTCGCTTTCTGAGCCCGGTGAGCTGTGTGAGCGGCATCATTAGCATTTCTACACGTTACATCGAGCCAGGTTTTCGGACTCGGCAGAGCTTTCGTTCCTACCACGATGGCATACAACGGCCACGGCCACGGGCAAGGGCAAGGTCATGAATACGGCGGCGGCCATCCTATGCAGGATCTCCCGTCTGGCAGCAATGTACGTCCATCATCACCTTAAAGTTGGATTCTTCTGTCATCGGACTAATGAAGCTCTTTCCCAGTATCACGTCACCCACCAGGACCACGATGAGGATGCCAGAGGTTATTTGTTGAATGAACCACCACCACACGGCTACGACCACGACCGTCTTGGAGCTGGCACACCGCCCGATCGACCGGTTTCGGCATACAGTCTGACCGAGTCTTACGCTCCTGGAGCATCGCAGCTTCCTCCAGCCGGCTCTGGCGGGTTGTCTGAAAATGGCTTTGGTCAATACGGGCAGGACCAGGGATTCGGCGGTCCATATGACCGCCCGGTGTCAACAGTGCACGATGAGGAAGAGAGCTGGATGCAGCGACAACAGCAGCCTGGTGGCGCGGGCCAGGGTGGCGGTCTGAAGCGATACAACACCAGAAAAGTCAAGCTTGTCCAAGGCTCCGTCTTGAGCATCGAATATCCCGTGCCCAGTGCCATCAAGAATGCGGTCCAGCCTCAATATCGGGACGTAGAAGGTGGTAACGAGGAATTTATGAAGATGCGTTACACGGCTGCTACCTGCGACCCCAATGACTTTACCCTCAAGAACGGTTACGATTTGCGACCCCGTATGTATAACAGACATACTGAGCTGCTTATCGCCATTACCTACTACAACGAAGACAAGGTCCTCTTGTCACGAACTCTGCATGGCGTCATGCAGAATATCCGTGACATTGTCAATCTTAAAAAGTCCACTTTCTGGAACAAGGGCGGGCCAGCCTGGCAAAAGATTGTTGTCTGCTTGGTCTTTGACGGTATCGAAAAAGCTGACAAAAACACGCTCGATGTCCTTGCCACTGTTGGTGTTTACCAAGACGGTGTGATCAAGAAGGACGTTGACGGCAAGGAGACTGTTGCTCACATCTTCGAGTACACCAGTCAGTTGTCTGTGACACCAAGCCAGCAGCTCATTCGTCCCACCGCAGACAGCGCTCAGAACCTCCCTCCTGTGCAGTTCATTTTCTGTCTCAAACAGAAGAACAGTAAGAAGATTAACTCACACAGATGGCTCTTCAATGCCTTTGGGCGAATCTTAAACCCCGAAGTTACCATCCTTATCGACGCTGGTACGAAACCGAGTCCTCGATCTCTGCTTGCCCTATGGGAAGGTTTCTATAACGATAAAGATCTTGGCGGTGCTTGTGGAGAGATTCACGCTATGCTGGGCAAGGGAGGAAAGAAGCTCCTTAACCCACTTGTTGCTGTCCAAAATTTTGAGTACAAGATTTCCAACATTCTCGACAAGCCTCTTGAAAGTTCTTTCGGTTACGTCTCTGTGTTGCCTGGTGCTTTCTCTGCTTATCGTTTCCGAGCTATTATGGGTCGACCACTGGAACAGTATTTCCATGGCGACCACACGCTTTCTAAGATTCTAGGCAAGAAGGGTATCGACGGAATGAATATCTTCAAGAAAAACATGTTCCTGGCGGAAGACCGTATTCTGTGTTTCGAGCTTGTTGCCAAGGCTGGCCAAAAGTGGCACTTGACCTACATCAAGGCTGCCAAGGGCGAGACCGATGTGCCTGAAGGTGCCGCTGAATTCATCAGCCAGCGTCGACGATGGCTCAACGGATCCTTTGCTGCCTCCCTATACTCTCTCATGCACTTTGGACGATTGTACAAGAGCGGCCACAACATCATCCGCATGTTCTTTTTCCATATCCAGATGATTTACAATGTTCTCAACGTCATCTTTTCTTGGTTCTCACTCGCATCGTACTATCTTACCACGACTGTCATCATGGATCTTGTCGGCAACCCTGTTGTCTCTCCCACCCCTGCCTTGGCGCATCACGGTTGGCCATTTGGTGATGCTGCGACGCCCATCATCAATGCGCTGCTCAAATATCTATATCTGGCCTTTGTCATCTTGCAATTTATTCTGGCCTTGGGTAACCGACCGAAGGGATCCAAGTTTACCTACATCGCCTCGTTCATGATTTTCGGTTTGGTTCAGGGCTATATCTTGGTTCTGTCCGGATACCTGGTCGCACGTGCCTTTGACACCCCAATCTCGCAACAAATCTCGTTTGATTCCGGTGGTGATTTCGTCAGAAGCTTTTTCTCCGGATCCGGTGCGGCTGGTGTCATTCTTATTGCTCTCATCACCATTTACGGGCTGTATTTTATTGCGTCCTTCCTCTACTTGGACCCGTGGCATATGTTCCACTCCTTCCCATACTACCTCATTCTCATGTCTACTTACATCAACATTCTCATGGTTTACGCGTTCAACAACTGGCATGACGTGTCTTGGGGCACCAAGGGTTCGGACAAGGCGGAAGCTCTTCCGTCTGCCAATGTCACTAAAGAGAAGAATGAGGTGGTCGTAGAGGAAATTGAGAAGGAGCAGGAGGACATCGACAGTCAATTTGAGCAGACGGTTCGACGAGCTTTGGCTCCCTTTAAGGAGGAAGCGGAGAATGAGGTCAAGGATGTTGAGGATTCCTATAAATCTTTCCGTACTGGCTTGGTTGTTTCTTGGCTGTTTTCCAACATTCTCCTCGTTGTTGTCATTACCAGCGACAACTTCAACTCATTTGGCATTGGAGTAAGTACTGTTTGTTCATGCCAAGACGCATTTGTGATGCTAACACTCTTCTTTAGAAAAATGCATCTATCCGTACAGCCAACTTCTTCAAATTCTTGCTGTATGCCACGGCAGCTTTGTCTCTTGTTCGGTTCTTTGGATTTTTGTGGTTCCTGGGCAAGACTGGTATCATGTGCTGCTTCGCCCGGAGATAGGCGAGCGTGGCATGGGTGGACTATGGTATTCTGGGAAAAAGAGAGGACTATGGTGTTTGGAGGGATTCATTCTGGACGTTTGACACTAGAACAAATTGGTTTATATGCGAATACTTCGCTCTGCAATGTTTTTGTATCAACTATTAATGCACGGGCAATATCATCTTCTATGTGCAGAGTAATGTTCAACAAAAAAGTCGTTTGGCGAAGTGAATGAGCGTGGCTGGCGCAGCACGCTATTAAACACAAAATTGTCTTGCTCATTTTCAGTGGCGGCGGTGCATGATGCAAATGGTTCTGTAGTAAGCGCATAAACTCCGGAAGAAGTTGGCTTAGCTTGATTCATGGTGCCTGCTTATCTTATCACGGTCGAATCGTCGAGTGAGTTTGGCGGGCTGGTGGCGGGTTGGTTTGTGGTGCCTGGGTGGCGATGCGGGACAGAATGACCAACACCGACGTTCTCTAGCATTCGAATGCCCCGACCTTCAACACCTACATAAACCCCCTTTCTCACGACCCGCGACGTACATAGCCTGCAGCGAACCCTTCTTATTACTTGTGCATTAATATCTTTCTTTCCTCGCTTTGCACTGTGTTCTATCTAGCTAGAGCGCGACTGTCGCTCAGTTTAGTGTGTCCCTCTCTGGCTCCCCTCCTTAGGTGGGCCATTATCGACGAACCAAGATGTTGAAGATATGGTCTATGGTATGTGGGCTGCTTCTCTCGAACGCATTGGGGCGCTGAATTGGAATTACATAGCTGCCCTATACTAACGATGGTTTCGATGTTGTGTGCTATAGAAAAAAGAGCAGAAGCAGGCTGAAAATGCAGAAGGCCAAGCAGCGGGCGGGAAGAAGAAGAAGGTTACGGCTGCGCAGTTGCGGGTTCAAAAAGGTACGTTCGATTCAGTGCTTGAGCGACGCTCTTGTCCTACAGCCTATTTGGACGCGTCACCCACTGATCATGTGAGCAGATTTGTCTGAACTATCACTTGGGTCTACTATGAAAACCGAATTTCCCGATCCCGACGACATTCTCAACTTTGTCTTGACTATCGATCCGGACGAGGGCATGTACCGCACCGGTCGGTTCACATTCGACTTTTCTATTAACCAAAACTTCCCGCACGAGCCGCCGAAAGTACGATGCCGAGAGAAAATTTACCATCCGAACATTGATTTAGAAGGCAAGGTGTGTCTGAACATTCTGCGGGAAGACTGGAAACCGGTTTTGAATCTGAATGCGGTTATAGTGGGATTACAGGTAAGAGGACAGTACCAAGCCGACTTGCCCTAATGGGATGAGCAGCAAGGTCCGTATGACACGAGGAACTTGAATGCTGACGTAGCCATCCTGTAGTTTCTTTTCCTGGAACCCAATGCCTCGGATCCTTTAAACAAAGAAGCGGCCGAAGATTTGCGACATAACAGAGAATCATTCAAGCGCAACGTACGAACATCGATGGGTGGAGGACACATCAGAGGGGTGGGATATGACCGAGTGCTCAGATAGGGTATAGGACTACAGCGGGAGACCGGCTAACTGAAAGTATCGCCAGCGTTGCTCGCCTGGTATATGTGTGGAATGCCTCGTCTGTGGCCAGGTGGCGATACCGGGAAAAAGAATAGGAGAGGAAGCGGGTGAACCAATTGAATCAAGCACTGAACCAATGTTTTGCATCATAGACGATGGAATCGTCCAGCGTTTGGAAGAAGTACCATGCATTCGGGAGACTTTGGCAAAGGTCGCGCCTATTATAGAGATTCTGCTGAGGGATCTCGAATGTAGAGTATCATTAATGCTTAGAAATTATATGCATTATAGTCACTGATGGCGTTTCTCGTGCTTCTGGTCGTATGACATTTGAATGAGCTTGACAAATGGCCTCTTGCGAAACTCTGTGGAAGCTGATGTATGATGTATGCTGTATTGAAATGGAAGGCTTGCTGCTCTCTCAGATGCTCCACTGATTCGGCGGTATCGGGAACTTCGAGGAACAAACGATACAAAGCTGTCAAATATTGAAAGTTACAAGCAAAGAGGGGAATTGGACTTGTCGTCCAAATGTCGCAAACTAAATCGCACTCTCGTAGAAAGCGTTGCAAAACAATCATTGCCCAAGTAGAAAGCAGGCTGTTCAACGCCTCACTTGTGTTTTCCTTAACTCTGCTCTGCACCGACATTGAAGCGCCCCGTCCATCAATTGACCCATTTGATTCCCGGAGGAGTTGGGTATGTCGGAACGAAAAAGTGAGACAATGTAGACAGCCATTTATTTGCCTACAGATCTTGTCTAGGGCGTAACTTCTCACACCAATATGCACGGATTTCACATGCGCGCTTGACGGCCTGTCGAGCAACAGTCATACTATCGCTTGCTGCTGCGGAAGCGGAGCGGGACGTGGACCCATACCGGAGCCAATTTCGGAGGGCTGCTGGCAGGCGAAGCAGAATAACTAGTTAGTTAGTTACTCGGCTTTGCTGGACTGGGGACTGAGGACTGAGGACTAGGGGGGGTATATTGGAGGAGGACATGACGAGTTTCCGGGTCAATACTTACTTGCCCTGGTCTGCTTACTGATGATTATGGACCAGAGGATTGTCAGGAGATGGTACTCCGTTTGTTGGAAGGGTGTATTGTAAAGGAGCGCTCGATGGCCGTCAAAGATAGACGGTGAAGTCTATTAAAGTGGTACTTTTCTACGGAGCACAACGGTAATGCAATGCAGCCATGGCCGGTCGGTTCAGCCTCCTCCAAACCATTCCTCTTCCACTAGCACGCAACACGAGGCTGTAGGCAGGCCAGCTAGCTACGTAGCCAGTGAAAGGCCACAGAGAATAAGCCCAACGCGGCTGCGACAGCCAGTGCCAGTAACGGCGCGCCTAATACCGAGCACATTGATGGTCACTCTGCAGGGAGAACTCCATGGCTAGCTGTACGGAGTGTTACTGTGTTGGACAGCAATAGTCAAGGATGTAGTTACTTGAAATCGACTACTCCGTAGTTACTGCGCACTACTTGCAGCTCCCCCGACCTGGAGCGATGGGACCGACTGCAAATCTTGGGCTTGGCTTCGGTTGCTGGGTTGCATGGCTGCGTCTGGGCCGGCAGCCCTTGCTGTCCAGCACCCACTGTGACTGGCATGCACCAATGGCCTACCATGAATAAAAAACACAAGTGGACCCCTTCGTAGGAGCACCCTGTCTCTGTCATGCTCTCGCACCGCTGTGGGAGCCACGAGCTATCCACTGAAGGAACACCATGTTGGCTGCTGAGGCGCTGAGGCTAGGCTTCCAGTGCCGACCCTCGCACGCACTCGTCCCATCACCGAAATCGGCTCCCCAGCTCAGAGTGCTTTTCTCGCCGCCCCAAAAAATCCGGTTCCGTCCCCGAACAAAAGCCTAAACACCAACTCACTCACCACATTCCCGTTTTCTTTTTCTCCCCTCCAATTACTATCACCAGTTTTGTCCCATACCGCCAAAACCAGACCCGTCTCCCCTCCCAATCACATAATGGCTTCAAGAGGTTTCTCCAAGTCCCTGCGCGCAGCTCGCCAGCTGGCCGCTCCTCGCGTCCAGCAGCGCTCCTTCATGGCTGCTAGACAAGCGGTTCGTGCTGCTACTGCTGCTCGTCCCGCCGTCGCCGCTAGCATGCAGCAGGTTCGTGGTGTGAAGACCATGGACTTTGCTGGCCACAAGGAGGATGTTTATGGTATGAACGGTTAAATCCATTGGACATTAGAAGCTGGGTGGCTGACAGTTTTTCCCTTTGTTGATGTGCAGAGCGCTCTGACTGGCCCCAAGAGAAGCTCCTCGTGAGTCATTGCCCACCAACTCCCTTCAAAAAACGATAATTTTGTTGTTTGATTTGATCAATTGATCTATAGACGGGTCAATTGATGAATTGAGAACTTCCGTTACTGACATTGTGAACAGGACTACTTCAAGAACGACACCTTGGCCCTCATTGGCTATGGCTCCCAGGGCCATGGTCAGGGTCTGAATCTCCGCGACAACGGCCTCAACGTCATCGTCGGTGTACGCAAGAACGGCAAGTCATGGAAGGACGCTATCCAGGATGGTTGGGTACCCGGCAAGAACTTGTTTGAGGTTGATGAGGCCATTGGCCGCGGTACCATTGTCATGAATCTCCTCTCCGATGCCGCTCAGTCTGAGACCTGGCCCGCCATCAAGCCCCAGATTGTTGAGGGCAAGGTAAGCATCTGCCCTGCGCTGCATTTAGGAATTTATCAAGCTCCTCGAAGAACACGAAGCTAACAAGCCGGGTTTAAGACCCTGTACTTCTCCCACGGGTTCTCTCCCGTCTTCAAGGACCTCACCAAGGTCGACGTTCCCCCCAACGTTGATGTCATTCTCTGCGCCCCCAAGGGCTCTGGCCGCACCGTCCGATCCCTGTTCCGTGAGGGCCGTGGCATCAACTCCTCCTTCGCCGTTTTCCAGGACGTGACTGGCAAGGCCAAGGAGAAGGCCATCGCCATGGGCGTCGCCATTGGCTCTGGCTACCTGTACGAGACCACCTTTGAGAAGGAGGTCTACTCCGACCTGTACGGTGAGCGTGGCTGCCTGATGGGCGGTATCCACGGCATGTTCCTCGCTCAGTACGAGGTCCTGCGTGAGCGTGGCCACAGCCCCAGCGAAGCTTTCAACGAGACTGTCGAGGAGGCTACCCAGAGCTTGTATCCCCTCATCGGTGCCAACGGTATGGACTGGATGTTCGAGGCCTGCTCCACCACTGCCCGCCGTGGTGCCATCGACTGGACCCCCAAGTTCAAGGATGCCCTGAAGCCCGTCTTCAACAACCTGTACGATGCTGTCAAGGATGGTTCCGAGACCCAGCGATCCCTGGACTACAACGGCCAGGCCGATTACCGCCAGAGATATGAGGCTGAGATGGAGGAGATCCGAAACCTGGAGATCTGGAGAGCCGGCAAGGCTGTTCGGTGAGTTGACTGCCTCTCATCAATAAGCTTACATTACATCATGTGCTAATATTTCTGCCCATAACAGCTCTCTGCGACCCGAGAACCAGAAATAAAAGAGTTACATTTTATTTTTGACTGTCGATTTTTTCTTTTTCAAAACGCACATGGGAGTCCTTGGAAAATGGGCTTGGGCTTGACCCGGAATTTTGTACTTGCTAGATACTGAGGAAAAAGGGGAATTGTGCCTTTAGTGGTAGCGACTGTGATACCGAATAAAAAGCATGAACAAATATTTTCGTCGTCATTGTCCTTGTGCTTGTATGGTGTGCGAACCGGAAGGTAGCCGGGCGCACCATTCTGAGAATAGCGTGGGATGCCAGCCGCGCCTTTGTGCAATACGGAAGAAGCCCGGTGTTCGGCGTGGGTCTGTCAGGACCGCAGTTGGTTCGGCTGGCGGTTGGTTCTAAATCATGCCTCACGTCTACAAGAGCTCCGCCAACTTGCATATAAAACGAACAACGTCGACACCAGCACCAGCACCAGCACCTACCCATCTCATTTACTCTTTTTGTTCCATTACACCGGCTCTTCACTCAAGAGCACTCTGTCCAACGAACCGAACTGATGGCTGAAATATCATCAACATCCCCCCTTACCCGCTCCTCGGTGCAGTCTGCCCATGCCCTCATAAAGGCCCACATCCACCGCACGCCGGTGCTCACGAACCGCACTCTCTCGGACCTGGCGTCCACACCGCGTGATCTCCAGGGCTCGCGGTTCGAGGGCCGAACGGCTGCCAAACCCAAGCTGAGACTGTGGTTCAAGTGTGAGAATTTGCAGCGTATAGGGGCGTTCAAGGTGCGCGGGGCATTCCATGCCGTGACCAAGTTGATGATGGAGGAGGGATGGGTGGAGGGAGGGGGCAAGGAGAAGGGCGTTGTGACGCACAGTTCTGGTATGCTTTTTTTCTTTGTCTTGTCCTTCTTTTCATGGATGGCTGTGGTATAAAGTGAAGCGAGGTCCGTGGAAGGGAAAGCCCACACACATACTCTCTCTCTCACACGTGTAATACCATCCACGCCTGATATTCGAAAACGCCATTCCTTTACTCTGTATAAAGTGTAGGATGGGCGGTTTAATACTAACGATACAAAATAGGCAACCATGCGCAGGCGTTGGCCCTCGCCGCCCGCGAGAACAACATCAAAGCGCACATCATCATGCCCACTATCTCGGCGGCCCCCAAGATAGCCGCGACAAAGGGCTACGGGGCAACGGTGTATTTCAGCGGGAGCACCTCTGTAGAGAGAGAAGCGATGGCTGACA
Source organism: Conoideocrella luteorostrata (assembly GCA_032433595.1). Lineage (NCBI taxonomy): Eukaryota > Fungi > Ascomycota > Sordariomycetes > Hypocreales > Clavicipitaceae > Conoideocrella > Conoideocrella luteorostrata. The sequence continues at coordinate 11,798 of JASWJB010000286.1, forward strand.
AAGTGATTGCCGAGACGGGGGCGAGACTGGTCCCGCCGTACAACCACCCGGATATCATGCTGGGCCAGGGCACCATGGGGCTGGAACTGCAGGAGCAAGTTACGGAGCTGATCAGCGCGGCCGATCCGTACTCTACCAACCATGCAGCAGCAGCAGGCGGTGGTGATGCAAGCGCAGGCACAGTCACAGGCACAGGTACGAATGGCCTGCACGCCATCATCGCGCCATGCGGCGGGGGCGGCATGCTTTCCGGGGTGGCTCTCTCTGCCGAATCCACGGGCATACAGGTCTTTGGGGCAGAGCCGAGCTACCAGGGCGCTGATGACGCCAAGAGGGGGTACTACGCTGGCGAGCGGGTGACGGCTGTGTCGACGCTGACGGTGGCGGATGGACTTCGCACACCGGTCGGCGAGTGGCCGTGGAAGGTGATTTACGAGAGGAGGCTCGTGAGCGGCATGTACAGCGTGACGGAGGAGGAGATCAAGCAGGCCATGAGGCTGGTTTGGGAGAGGATGAAGCTGGTGGTGGAGCCGAGTGCGTGTGTTGGCCTGGCGGTTGCGTTGTTCGATGAGGATTTCAGGGCCATGGTGGAAAGGGAGGGCGGCGAGGACGGCTGGGATCTGGGCGTGGTGTTTAGTGGTGGGAATGTGGGTGTTGAAGCGGTGGGGAGGATGTTTGGTGCCGAGTGAGATGAGATACGGAGGACAATGAGACGAAATGAGAAGAGATGAGGATAGAGAGATGAAGCGGTCAGTTGGTGGGTTGGTGGGTTGGTGGAGGACATGGTGGTGACGGCGATGATGATGTAGATGGGGGTGGTGGTGTATATGGGTGGATGGATGGTTTTGATGGGAGTAGCAACTTGGTGGAAATAAGAGGGTCAGGGACAGACACAAGAACAGTGTCAGGGCCAGAGCCAGGAATAGGAATCAAATGATATAATGGGAATGAACATACGGAGTATATGCTACGTTAATGCTATAGAGCCAATCATGATATTCATATTATATCTATCATACACGTTTGTTCATGCTCAAACGCCGATTAATTACCCGGTGGTTACACAACGACAGCCGACCAGTCAGTTCACTGCAGCTCCTCCATCATGGATTCATTCATTCAGTTGGTCCGTTACTCAGCCAGCGCCCTGTCCATCTCCCTCCGCCATCTCGGCGCATTCCTCCTCAGCGTCCATATGCCAACATACCCAGCTACGATACAGAAGCACCCCACCGTGGTCATCACATATCCAACGCCCACGGCCTTGATCCACGGCGCAGCAACAATGGTGCCCACACAGCTGAGTATGTTGCGGACAAAGTTGTTGACTGCCACGCCGGCGGAGCTTCGCTTGCGAACGAACTCTGTGAGCATGGTGGTGGCGGCGCTCTATTGTACACCCGGTCAGTCAGTCAGTCATTCAATCAGTCACTTGGACATCTCATTGCTTGCCAGTGGAAACCACCCCCCCAAACAAAAAAAAACACAAAGACAAAGACAAGCTATACTTACAAACACCAGCATGGACGAAATGCCAAACATGAAGGCGCCAATGGATGGCACAAACCAGAATATACCGTGGTCTATGGTCCAGCCGAAAAGAAGCAGGCCGCATGGGTACACGGTATTGGCGACCCACATGTTTTCTCTCATGCGGTCTTCCGGCAACAGAATGAGTTTGCCGTCCTCGTCGTAGCGATTTGCCTTTCTGGCCTCCCGGGTCATGATCCTGTCGATCCACCTCCCGCCAAAGAAGGACGCCAGGAAGTAGCCGATGCCGGAAGGGAAGTACAGGAGACCAACGATGATCTGCTCGAAATTATAGGGAGGCTCAGCGTACTTTTGCTGGATGGAGATGTTGGCCACGAAGAGGGCTCCAAAGGCAATTGCGGCTAGGAGGACGGTGATCAGCACGGGCGGGAATCGGAGAAACGCCAAGACGGTGAGGGGATCGATCAGGAAGCGCTTCAGGCCTTTGGCAAATCGCCTGGAGTGCACCTTGGCAGACTCCCTTGTGGACATCCTCTGCAGGGTCCTGGTATCTATTACAGAAGTCTCGTTCCGTCGTCTTGCCAACGTCTCCGGCAGGAAGAGCACCAGCAGCACCGTCACGACAAAGCCATATATCGCGAGAAAGTACATGCAGGCTCGCCAGCCCAGCTTCTGCGACAGCACGCCGCCGAGGACCGGGGCGAGAATGGGTCCCAGCAATGGTCCCAGGTAGAACATGCCCATGGCGCGGCCACGCTCAAAGCTCTCCCAGATATCAGCGATGGTTCCGGCGCCGACAGCTTGTACACTGGCGGATGCACCGCCGCTCAGGCAGCGAAACACAACGAGCATGGCGATGTTCTGGCTGACAGCGCAGAGCACCGCAAACACAATAAAGAGGATGAAGGAGATGATGTAAATGCTGCGGCGGCCGAACTCTTCTGAGAAGGAGGACCACCACAGAGGGAAGATGGCCATGGACAGCATATACAGCGCTACTGACAAGTTGGCAACGGTGGCAGATGTGTCGAACTCCATGCTTAGGCTATTCAAGGCAGCTGTATCGGGGAAAAGGGTTAGCAAACAAAAGCCAGCATACAGCGGCACTTGCGGACGAACCATGGCAACTCACGATAAAAGATGGACGATCCCAGCGGCGCTGCCAGGGCTGCTAGAGCCACTGTGCCGGTGATGCTCCATTTTGTAGAGTTTTTATACTCATATGGACGTTCTACCTCGGGAGTAATAGCAAGTCCCGCGAACAAACCTCGCCTTTTTGAGCGTGATACAATGGTGACGGCTTTGGACCTCGAGGACGAGACGCGGGATTGTGTCCGGCGGGCAGCCACTTCGGGATCCGCATCGGTCCCGGGAGGTTCTCCAGATATGCTCACCGGAGGGACCGCATCTGCGGACAGGGCTTTTTCGACATCATGGACAGTCTCTGATTCTGTAGTGCCAATAGATATCGCAGTCGCCGGGCGTTCAATCTCCTCTGGTTGCCGTTCTGGGGGTGCTTTGCCCACGTCCGCGGACATTGTCTGGCCGTCCGTGGAGGGCGCAGACAGCTTTACTCTCTCTTTCTCTCTGCTTTGCAAACCGACAGTTGTATCTTCTCCGTCGTCCTGGCCAAGCAAGACAGGTATTCGTGACAATTAAAATAAGAAACCTGACCAGAACAGGGCAAAAAAGATGCAAACCAGGCAAGTATGTGTCTGAGAACGAAGGGGAACCAAAGAGAGGAGAGTTCAACGGCTGGTCAACATCGTCTCCCTCCTGCGTGCAATGCGCGGCACCCTCATTAGAGTCTTGGAAGGGGACGGTGACCCATAACTAGCGGGCCATAAAGAACGGGAAGACGGATCGAGAGCTGGAGCATCTCTGTGGAGAAGAATGATAGTGATTTCGTGGCCGAGCGTCGGCAGCTCGGTGATACTAGTACACTAACTAGAGCCATCATAGACCGGTGTAACGACCGCAGGGCGTAGACTCGACAACATTCATTGCGCCGAGCTCAGTACTCCGTAAAAGGACGACGATCTGCGGAGATGAGACGGCTTTAGTAGATATGAAGGCCAAATCAACGGCTGCGGCGGGCCGTTGAGCGAGTCACCCCGCGTCTAAGGAGCTAAAGCGCCGGATTCGGTCTCCAACAAGTTTGCACCGGCGGTCGGCGACTTCAGTGCCGACCCAGGTAGGTACTCCCATGCTCATGCCGTATTAGAGTGTGGCTTGAATGTCGACAGTCCTGAGTTGTTAGCAACGTCGTTGGGGCGGCGTGTGCGGGCACTGGCCGAAGCCTGCTGAGGGTATTGCACGGGCCGAAGAAGGTGAGAGGAGGGCAAAAATGCTTCGGGAGGGAATTTCAGCTTTAATACGAGGCCAGAGATGCACGAGATTCGAATGGCATGACTGGATTGTACAGCTCGAACATATTGATGGCCGACACCTTTGAATACCAAAAGTGATTCGTTAGACGACATGCCGAGCGGACGGATCTAACATAGGCACTCCGCACGTAGTGAAGTACCTATGAACTTTCGGCCAATCACTTTGGCACACGCACTTACAGCGATTTGCAGGCAGTACGGCACGGAACCTGCACAGCTGTTACCGCCTCCCGTGATAGACTGACTGCCTTTTCAGTATCGAAACTTCGAAACGTCGTCTCTTCTTGTCGCATATATTTCTCCTCTAGTTACTCCGCTCTGGCCCGAGTCTTCTTTGAACACTTTCCTGGGCCTCCATAATCTGTCACACTCAACAACGTTCTTCCTGCGTCATCACAAGCCGAGCCTCGCTGCATGCCATGCTTGCCGGCGTTGCATGCCTATTCTTCCCGACAGGCTTGGAGCTAACTTTCAGTGCAACGGAGAGGGCTCTACACGCAAACATGTGAGAATGCCGACGAGTCGGCGTAGCAGAAACTCAGGTGCGGGCATTGACTGCAATTATGCCTGTCAAGCTGTGGCACACCAGCTTCATCCAGGCACGGAAGCGGGCAGGCCATTATTCGCTCCAGATTGAAACTTGCATGTATCCGTCCAAAGAAGACATGTCCAAAAGTTTCTCGATGTCGGGGTGACTCGCGCGATATACGGCGATTTTACCCATTTACCCACGGCGGGGCACCACCAACGTCATTGCACGCCTTCTTCTTCAGCTGCTTGCATACACATCATCCCACCAATTGTTGAGTCAATTTTTTTGCAATAAAAAAAAAGCCTCTTCATCAAACGATACCCGCCTTATACATTGGTTGCCCGTCGCGCATTAATAGTAGCCGCCCTTCTCTTCTTGCAACTTTCCCTTCAACCCTCACTCGTCAGACTTTGCTGTCTCCAAAAATGTCTCTCACCAATGCATCTCCAGAGGCTGCTGCCAGAGACGCCAAGAGTGCGTCCTTCACCCTGGCTTCCCTCCCGGCATCAGCTCGCAATGCTGCCCTCGACACCATCCATGCTGCTCTTTCAGCAGCTAAAGATGAGATATTGGCCGCAAATGCTCGTGACCTCGAACTTGCCAGAAAAGCCGCCGCTGACGGCTCGCTAAGTGAGGCATTGGTGTCGAGGCTGGATTTGGGCAAGAAGGGCAAATGGGAAGACATGCTGAAGGGTATTCAGGACGTTAAAGATTTAGAGGATCCAGGTATGTTATATCACGCACTTGCATCCCTCTTCCCCGTTCTCGCGTCCGCTTCGACTTCCAGCACTACTACACGACACACTGGTTGCTAAAGCTAACTTCTTTTCTCAGTTGGCAAGATTCAAATGCGAACAAAACTAGATGACAATTTCATGCTCGAGCGAGTCTCATGCCCTATTGGTGTGCTCCTCATCATATTCGAGGCCCGCCCTGAAGTCATTGCCAACATTGCCAGTCTGGCCATCAAGTCTGGCAACGCAGCCATCCTCAAGGGTGAGAGATAAATTTTATATAAAATCAAGAACCCCCCACCCCCCCTCCGCCAGAGTCACTAACAAGTTTCAATTGTAGGCGGCAAGGAGTCTACCGAATCATTTGTCGCCATCTCCACAGTCATTTCCTCTGCCCTCAACAAGACCGAGGTCCCCAACGGTGCAATCCAGCTTGTCACGACCCGCGATGCCATTGCCCAACTATTAGCCCAAGACAGATACATCGACCTTGTCATCCCCCGAGGTTCCAACGAACTTGTCCGCTACATCAAGGAATCCACCAAAATCCCCGTGCTGGGTCACGCGGATGGCCTCTGTGCCATCTATCTGACCGCGACTGCCCACCCCGAGAAGGCAATCACCGCCATCGTCGACGCCAAGACCAGCTATCCCGCTGCATGCAACAGTCTCGAGACGCTTCTTGTCCAGGACACAGCAGTTAAAACGACTTTCCCTGGCGTTGCCGCCGCCTTGGCCGCCAAGGGCGTCTCCTTGCGCTGCGATGCTGCCAGCAAAGCGGCTTTGGCTTCTTTGACAAACGCCGACATCCAAGACGCCACTGAAGCCGACTATAATACAGAGTTCTTGTCATTGACCCTTGCTGTCAAGACTGTTTCGTCCCTAGACCAAGCCATTGAGCACATCAACACCCATGGCTCACACCACACCGATTCTATTCTCACTTCCGATGCCGCCGATGCCGAAAAGTTCATGAACCAGATTGACTCTGCCGGCGCATACTGGAACTCCTCTACCCGCGTTGCCGATGGTATGCGTTATGGATTCGGCACGGAAGTGGGCATCAGCACCAACAAGATCCATGCTCGTGGACCCGTCGGCCTGGAAGGTTTGACCATCTACAAATACAAGGTTCGCGGTGATTACCAGGCCACAGCCGGTTATGGCGATGGAGAGGGCAAGCAGCCGTGGAAGCATGAGAAGCTGCCAATCGAGTAAATTTGACTAGTTATGAAACATCAATAAGGATACCCAATCAATGTTGGATTGAGCTAGTGAAAAGGAGTTTTATTTATCAGAAAACATGCCGGCAAGAATTATTGTTGCACGTTACGATGTCATGATGCCGTATTTTAGACCTTGTAACGTTGAGCAGATTGCCTGTGCAAAAGCACTCGGAAGGTGAAAAAAAAAAAGCCTTGGTCCAGTTCTGTCATCCCCCTAACCGGGTTGTAACATTTCGTCGCGCCACATCTCCGTAACATACATCTCCCCTTAACATCAAAGCAAATGTACACACATTCAAACCCGTCATCAATTTAGCCCTCTTCTCATCATTTGCCTCTAATTTCCTTACGAATTAATATCATACTGCTTGATCAAATCAGACAGTTTGTTCCCCTCGGCCTTGAAATCCAACGGCGCAGCAGTCATCACCTGATACCGGACCCTAAATTTTTTTTTTTCATGTTAGTTTTGTCAAGAACAGAATGCCCCCAGTTATTTGAGTGAGCCACGTACCTCTGGGTATCGCCAAAGTTATCCATCTTAGCTCGGCACCTAAAGCTAAACTTCTTGCAATTCACCGTTTCAAATACCGCCATGAACTTGTTGTCATCATTCTCCCTAAGCTCCATAAGTTCATTGGCCGTCATGCCAAAGATGAGAACGCCGGTCTCATTGAAACAGCTGAGCCACTGATGGCTTGTGTGGTCTGCCACATTGAGCGAAACAATATATCTGTAGTCCGGTCTGTCGTGGGATACGCTGCACTTTTCGCAGTGCCAGGTGCCATCGCCAGTTTCAACGACCTTTTTGTTACAGCCCTCCTTTGAGCAGGCGGGGTAGCAGAAGTTGTCTTGCTTGACGAAAACGATAGTAGCTTTGATGGCGTAGTACGCAGTGTCGTCCATGCCGAGGTTCTCGTCCTTAACTTGGGCGATGGTCTTGTTTTCGTCTTTGCGGCCGGTAGCACTACCCATGCTGGCCATGTTTTGGTGCGTGGCGAAATTGTCGGGGCGGCCTGCAGAATCGTACCAGCCTTTGAGGCGGTGGGCGTCGGGGATGTCGGGGTCGATGGTCATGGTTCCCGAGGATAGAAGACTGAGACTCTTGCCGCCAAAATCGGAGACTTTGGTTCCTTTGAAGGCGACTACCGACTCAGGGTTGGCGTCGAACGAGTTGGCCGTCTTGCCCCAGACCGTGACTCGCACAGAGTAGCCAGTATCATCGACGAGGGTTAACTCTCGCTTCTGAAAGGGCTTTCCAGACGACTTGGATGTGATTTCGCTAACTTCATCGACATTCTTGAGCACGCCGATAACATCGACGGTGTTGTCCTTTTCGACGTTTTGCAGCTCTTGGATTGTGCAGAAGTTGAACCGAACCTGAGGCACATTGCTTTGGTCCTCGGCCTTTTCGATTCTTGTGTCTCTCTCGAATGTGATTTCGTAATCGTTTGGTAAATTTGAGAACTGTTTCTTTGCCAGTTGCACTCTGCAGGGGCTGGAAATGTAGTATACTGATCCCTCCTGCAAGAGGTCGTAGAACGCGTCGCACTGGTCGTTGAAACCCGTGGCCTTGATCTCACTACTCTCATCGAGAAGATTTACACTGAAGAGTTTACCCTCTCCGGTGGGTTTGTGCCATGTCTTGATGTCTGACTTCGATGAGACGCGTGCCTTGATGGTCCACTTGTGCTGGAAAGGTGACAGGCCCTCGATGGGGTAGATGTTGCCGCCATCGTGCATGGCTGGTCGCGAGGGCATTGGCTGCGGTTTGCTCTCCTCCTTCTTGGCTCCGTAGAAGTCGTTTCCAGTCATTGCTTCAGGATTGGCATCGTTGCATTCGACGGCTGTCGGGTTGCCAACTTTTTCTTGGACGCCTAGGGATTCGATCGCCTCTATGTCAAGGATGACGAGGATACTGTACATGGGTTAGCTGAATTTCGAGTCTGGCATTAAGCAAAGGGGGAATAATCTCAGCCCAACTCACTTCTTTCCTTTCAAATTGTTTGGCGTATACTGCTTGACACGAGCAAAGCTACCCCGCATAAGTTTTCCATCGTGGATGACATGATTCGCCTGGGTGGCAAGCATGGCTTGCACGTAGTGATCACCATCGCTCATGACGAGTCTGAATCGTTCGCCACCTGTAGCTGAAGGGCCCATAGGCTTTACTTGAAGGCATTGCATAACAGGGACCGGGAAGAGTTTGGCGGCTTTGTCGGGGTCATTGAAAATGACACTGGTATTCACGTTAGTCATGATGATAGAGCAAGGCCACATGCGATAAAGCAGGGCTCTGCTTGCATGAGAGAAGGAAAATGGGGAAACACCTACTCAAGTGCCCCCTTTGACAGGGACGATGCTGCATCCATAATGGCTTCCAAATGGAGTGAAATATGAAGGGTTCTGCAGGTGTGTTTATTTTACAGATTGGACGAACAGAGATGGATGATGTTGAATACAACTTCTGAAATGTCGGCCGTGAATTATTCACGACGCGTCGACCGCGTTTAGTGGAATCGAGCCCCGCAGACGGATAGAACTGGACAGGCACCTGAGGTGGCAAAGGTGGCCAGGCAGGCTGGTGGGCGGCGGGGATGTGGCACTCGTTAGGTAAGCTTTCAACGGTCGCTATTGAACCCTTTGGCGAAGGTCGAATGTGTTAATATTCTGCCAATAGATTTGTAGTAAAAAGAAGTGAATTTTGTCTGAAATATGGTGTCGAAATACTCGTACTTTGATTTTTTGGCTTCAATGTCAACAATTCTGCCCGTTTATGGCAATTCAACGTCACCACCGCGAGTAAAGATGACGTCGCGGCCCCTCAGACAGCCACCTATAGTGGCACAGCCCACTTAGCTGCCATTGGCATTCAACATCACAGGCTACAAGCTTTCGTTCCTCGACATCTGGTCTCGCTAGCAAGAACTACTACTCCCAAATACCAATCACCGAAGAGCTCCCATTATGGCCGACTCCGAGAATGCAACCAAAGCTCCCGAGAGTGATTCCCAGGAACAGCAGGCGCAGCAACAGCAGGAGCCCATTATTCCTGGAGACACGCCAGCTCAGACGGGCCCAACAATGGGCGAGCACTGCGTAACTGACCGCCCAACTCGTACGTCTTGGCTGCATAATAAGGTCTATTCATAACACTAATGAAATCTATAGCTAGCGGACAGTCCTCTACCGGCGAAATCATCAAACTCAACGACATTGATGTAAGCTGCTCCGATGTGGTGGCCACATAGGCCACCATCCATATCCAAGTCGACATCGCTGATGACGTTCTGAATAGGTCTACATTTCCAAACCAGCCGATTACCCCCATACTCCTTCGAAGCTCCTCCTCCTCCTCACCGGCGGCACTGGCGTCAAGTCTACCAACAATCAAATCCAAGCCGACAAATTCGCCTCTGAGGGCTACCTAGTTCTCATGCCTGATTTTCTCTCAGGCGATGTTTCCCCCGCGTCCACAGCCATTACCGACGATTCTTCATCCATCCTCGAGCAAGTCAAGCTCAAGGCGGTCGAGGTGACAAAGTCCTTCATGATTGACATGTGGCTGGCGCGCATCACGCCAGACAAAGTCATGCCGATTTTGCACAAGGTCGTCGAAGCCGCAAAGGAGCAGTACGCCGACGCCATAAAGAATGGTGAGGGAATCTACGCAGTCGGATACTGCGTAGGTGGCCGCTTTGTTCTTCTGCTAGCACAGGAGAACGAGGAAACCAGTGGGGATGAGGAGAGCGGAGCAGTGAAGAAGGGACCTTATATCAAAGCAGGAGCGTTGGCTCACGCCGCTTCAGTCGCTCCGGATGACTTCAAAAATCTCAAAGCCCCTCTGAGCTTGGTGTGTATCGAGGACGATCCTCTGTTACCGGATGCGGTACGAACGGCGGGAGAGGATGCCATGTCTAAGGCCAACTTGGAACATGAAGTGCAGGTCTATCCTGGAGTTCCACACGGTAAGTTCCATTGAAACTGAAGGCATTGTTACGCAGGCTGACCGTTGCTGAAGGCTTCGCCGTTGTTGGCGCTTATGCCGACTCATCTATTACCGAAGCACAAACTACGGCGTACGAGCAAATGTTGAAATGGATAAACGAACATTAGAATGGTGGATAACGGATCGGCTGTGTAATTTGATCCTATGAGCGTCTTTTCGTTTTGTGCTGCCAGGTTATCGAGGCTCCTTATTTTTTAGTGTTATGCCCTCCAAATTGACTACTTTAGTCAGAATACCACTTTTGATGATCTTCAAGAAATTGTGCACACAATCTTGCCCGTGTTCTTTGCATCCTCCATGATCTTGTGCGCCTCTTGGATCTTCTCCCATGGTAGCACCTTGTCCACAATAATCTTGAACTTGCCTGAACCGAACTCAGGACAGTACGACTCGAGTCGGTCTCTCAACTTCCTCTGGTAGTCCTCATCCCTGCTTCGCAACGTACTTCCCTCGATGCGAATCCTCTTGAACAGAATTTGCGAAATATCCGCATTAGGAACCTTGGCACCACTCAAAGTCCCCAAAATGACAATCCTACCATCCCTAGCAGCAACATCGAGGTTCTTCTGAAAGTAATCGCCTCCCACAAAATCGACAATAAAATCAACGCCTTTTCCCCCAGTCTTGTCCTTGATCTCCTTGGCCCAATCCTGCGTCTTGTAGTTGAATGCAGCGGTGGCACCGATCTCAGATGTCACAAACTTGCACTTCTCGTCCGACCCAGCCGTGGCGTATATCTCACTCGCGCCCGCTGCCTTTGATAGCTGAATGCCCGCAATGCTCACGCCCGACGCACCAGCATGCCACAGGATAGACTTCCCCTTGGCGAACCCCAACACCATGTGAAGCGCCTGCGTGGCAGTGATCCACGTCTCGGGCACGGCGGCGCCCTGCTCAAAAGTCATATGGTCAGGTTTGTGGAGGAGCATATTGGAGCTGACGGCGATGTATTCGGAGTAGGCGCCGCCGTAGGCTAGACCCAGCACCTCATCGCCGGCCTTGAAGGACCCGTGGTCGCCCGGCCCAAAGGACTCTATGACGCCGCTGAATTCGACGCCCAACGTTTTGGGGGCTTGCGGAGGCAGAGGGTAGAAGCCACGGCGTTGGACGATGTCCATGCGGTTGATGCCGAAAGCTTTGACTTTAACGATGGCTTGGCCTTGGCTGGCGGACGGCTTGGGGGTGTCGGCGTTGATGAAGAGGGCGTCGCGTTCGCCGGTGCCGCCTTTGATATCTAGCAATAAGATATTAACAAACCTGATTGCTTGATTGTTTGGGTGGTAAGCGGTGGGGGGGAAATGGTAGCTTACCGACTGCTTTCATGGTAGTCATCATGTATTGGGGGTTTTTTTTTATTTGTGAGGGTTGTATGTAAAACTGTAGACCTGTTGCTAATTTGTCAAACTAGAATTGCCGTTATTGCAACATCTATTTGACCAAATCGCTCGATGCATGAGAGTACTTGGTCAATGGTGACGGTGGAGTTGCCGGGCTCCATGACGACATTAGTAATAAGCATCACACTTGAACATATCGAAGGTTTCGTCGGCTTGGTCGGCTCCGTCAGCTAGGCTTTCTTTCAAGCCCGTTTGTGAAAGACTGAACAATTTTGGACCGCTTGACCCGCTTTCTGGGACTGGTTCTAGGTGCAAATTGATGACGAGCAGGGAGGATTGCCGCGAATCGAAATTGATTATCAATCGATTACGGAGTACTTTGTCAGAGACCTGTGCATATGTGAAGATGGTGACGGCTACGAGAACGGCAAGCGGGACGACTGGGGCTGATAGGTCGGTTTGAGTGTCACGTCCACAACTGGCAGATCTCGCAGTTCACCAATCAAGCCGCAGTGAGAGATGGAAAATCGGCGAGTTTTATTATTTACGGGGCGGATTGAAAGGAACACCCAACGCAGCGCAGACAGCACTCGTCTCCGTGGCTCGACTAAATAGTCATTTTTGTACGGGGTAGAAACCAAGTAACTAAACGTCGAGCTCAGGCCAACCGGGTCTCACACCCAACTATTTCTTTTACATTTAATTTGTTTTTCGTCACTCATAGACCCATCTCAATACGTTACTACACATAATTAAATGCCGGCAAATACCCTGCCGGAGAACATTGGCCAACCGCTCGATATTTACAGCAGTCCTGTTCAGACACAGCAATGCCTCGGCACAAATGTACCATACTGCCTCTCAACGTCTGCGAGGGACCGTTGCAACCAATATGAGCGTCACGGAAATTCGATATGTGAAGCCGTGAAGCCGTGAAACTCTTATAAGTTAGACACAATTAGATAGATCCTGAGCAAGGGCCTAAATCCCGATGGATGTACAACAACACATTCTTACGAATAGGTGCTTTGATGTGCATCTTGTGATGATCGCCACGCTGCCAGCTTGATCTCTCATCTTGAAATAGGTGCATATGACGCCTGTGGCAGACGAAGAGTCGTCGTCAAACAACTTGCTGGATATCCCTGAGCGGCAAGCCGTGCGTTTGGCTGCTCTCCACGGAGAGGCGCGTCCAAGTCAAGCAGTCATGGAGGCTCAGAACCTTCGTACGGCCCCATTGTCCACGCCGCATACAGTATCGCGGGGCCTTCGCAAATTTGCTCAAAAGGTTTTAACCCTCTGTAAAGATTCCGATGATAAAGTCTTTGCCAGGGTCCGACGTGCGCGCCTTATACTGAGCAATGTTATTTTTCCAGACATTGACCGCCTCGAACTAAAGCCTCTTCCCGTCCTGCATTTGCCATCCGCATAACTGCGGCAAAGGAAAGTGCGTATCAGGAAGTGGTAAAATAGTAATAGTTATCCTTATCGGCGATATCAGATCGGGCAGCCTAGTGCTGTGGCATGGTACACTTCTCTATACCAAGAGCTTAATGCCCTCCAAGGCGTTTCCGTCGCCGAGCAAGCACAGGCATCCTGCTGTACTCCGTATACAAGACATCTTCAGACAAACCAGGGATAAACCTACTCGCTATGCCGCTACGGATGACTGTCGTAGGAGGGTCAATGGTAGCCCTTATCTAGGAGCATGTCAATATGGAGAACATGGCTCTGGTGCAAATTCTGAAATTCCGCTTGCCCGATTCGTATGTCCAATTGTCTAGTCAATGTTGACCAAGCTATTTTGACATTGAAGAAGACGGATATTCAGACGAAGACGCCTCACGGGTCTGAATACGGGCCGGTGAGCCCTAAAGAAATGGCACTGCTTTCGCAATCTACTGCCCCTTAACCTTGCAATCATAAATAAAGATATCCTAATCTTGGCTTATACCTCGGCATACGTATAGAGCATCTACCATCCTTATTTAGCTGTCATCTCAGGGCCAGATCACATATCTTGGATGAGCTTGTGCGCCGTGACCCGGTATGTGGCTATACGTTGCTCACACTTGTATTGCCTAAACCAAACATCTGCTCTTCGATGTGCTCGTTGAGTGAAACAACCACCAGGGTCCTTTTATTCGAAGGGCAGAATAGCCCGGATCGATATTACTATAAACGACAAACAGTACTGGATAAACTTGGAAAGCTTGCTATGTATGGGTGGTTCTGAGCTTTAATATGCTACCGCGGAGACGGATAAGGAGCCTACAAAGGATTTTTTTACCCGGCCCTTTGGCATGGAGGCACTCTGGTCCAGGCAACCCTTCAAGGCCTATGATGGGCTGCAATACAGACGCCGCAAGTATTGACATATCCATGATGCCTCTGGAGGCACTCAGGGCTGAAGTGGCAGCTGCGAAATATGGAAGCATGATTCTATATCAAGACGAAGACAGCGACAAGGCGTCGATGTTCGGTGATCTCAGGTAGGCACCAGGGCTAACCCCTCGCAGTGTGTGTAGCATCAGTAGTTGCATGATATTTACATCAGACGAACGGTTTTCAGGTCATAAATACACGCACCCATGTCAGTGGTCAGTTCCTTGCTTGCGAGTTACCTGGACTTGCAGCAATGCAAGGACGGACGTACGCTATCGCACAAGCCAAACCACGTAGCATATGATAGCCTATTACTCCGTATTCGAAATACTACTCCGTACGGAACAGAGTCCGTGTTCATCACAGAAATGCGAAATGCGGAACGCTACACCTACCATCGTCATGATCAGATGTCAACACGGAGTAGCCCAGGGAAGCTTGTGACAGCCTGCCCAGTGCCAGCCCTACCCGAAACTTTTAAGAGCTTTCTGAGCAAAACAAGCTTCGAGCTGCCCCTCGAGCCAAATTCCGCCCCCGATTTGCCTGCCTCGAATCTCCATTCTATCAGCAAGCAAGAAAAGAGACAGTTGAAGGCCTCAGAAATAAAAATGAGTCGGTGGCAAGCAGGCCCCAATTAGCGTGCGCGCATTGCCAAATATAACCGGTTCATGCTGTTGTTACGGTGATACCGGTCAATTACGTCGCTCAAATTCGTGATCAATAGTATTATAGAGCGTGGAAAGTTTGGTAGCAGTGCCTAGGATACTCCGTAATAATGATAACAATGCCGGTCAATTTCGGAAGCTCCACGTTCAGAAAGCATGCCTTGCTTAGGTGGATAACAGAAGCTCCCCTGTCAATACTCAGCTCCTAAGCTTTGTTCAGGAGAAATTGCCATTCCTCAACTTGCTGGTGGACGAGAAAGGCCGCACAAATTCGACACGAGATTCAAGGTCTTGATGCATAAAGTCGTAGCTCCGTAGAGTACTCCGTACAATCATATCACATTGTATATCAGGCGGCTTACGACCCTGTACCGTGAAGCTGTCTACAAGCATGTTGCTCGATCGCGCGTAGTATCCCGTCATGGGAAATTAAAAGACCCAATTAAGCCGGCTGTGGCTCTTTCCACCATTCTCGGTAAGCCCATCATAAGTCCACAATCATCAACTGTGGACCGTCCAAGAGAAAAGACACTCGCCCCCCTAAACTAACTATTATCTCGTTTGGGCGGTTGTATTGTGGTCGAAGCTTCCACAGCCATTCCTTGAGCGCGACGGTTGCGCGGAAAAGTCGGTTTCGATAGGAGTTTGAAGGATCCATTAATATTATTAGGTTTCTACCGGATCGGTTGTGGTGCTGACCATCTGGCTAGCTGTTTAAGATAACAAAAGAATGGCGCACGCTACCGAATAGATAGTTTCCGCTGCGGGTAGAGAGGGAATTCTGACCCTCCTTATTCGGTATGCAAAGCACATGGCTTGCCAGGCCTTGTTGTCATGGTGTCAGGGAATGCGAGCCGGCAGATGCGCTTGGACGGACTTCCACGAGCGAGATTGCATGATAGGAACGGATAAAATGAATACGAGGTACAATAAAAAGCGCGGCTTGCTGACCCGACAGTTGGGCGGATGACAGCCAACAGTGCTCCGTACAATACCGCATCCAACCTTGTTGGGGCTTATCGCAGATCTCCGAATTATGCTCCGAGCCAAGCAACGGCCATTATTGAAGGGAAAATGTCCTTCTGCAGCATACGCAAGTATTTTTAGGCCACCCAGCCGTCCCAGAGGACCGAAGACCTGGCGAGCGCAAAATAACACCGATCGATCAGCGTTACGGGACGGTCGGATAGATTTAATTGACACAAAATTTTCGCACAGGCAGTCATCTTGAGAGCCGAGGAGCGGAGCTCAGCTGCGTGGTCCACTCTTGCCACTGTTCATGGGTCTTCTTTCCGCGAAACCTGGCTGATGTACTCCGTACACACTACGGACTAGACACTTTGTTATTACTAGTAGGACTGCAAAAAAAAGGAAAGGAATCATCGTTGGTTGGCATTTGCCAGCAGGAATCCATGGACACTGCCGATCTTGGCAGGCGTCAAGGATAGAAAACCCGCCGTGATATGTCAGATCTCACTGAAATGAATGGGAACCTCAATAAGAGCATTCTCGTCACACACGGACGGACTACTTTCTCCGCGAAGCCGCCCGGTAAATTTGGCAGTGAATATTAAATATTCTGAATGGCTTAAAAACGAAATAAAGTACGGAGTAAAAAAGCCCATATTATCAGCCTGTGATTCACATCAAATTTCCCTCGTCTCACACGCGGCTGGCCAATATGCATGTCCGGTGATTTCTCATGATCATTGTCGCCACACCGATGAACTGCGCCCGCCTACAATATTGGAAGGCACGTACGATGAGATCCTTGTTCAGATTGCTGCGGTGTGCAAAATATCACTCCGTAAAAGGACCAAGAGAACGGAGTAGAAGAAGAGACAGTCGGCGGAATGGAGAGCATGTTACCTGGCTGGTGGATAAACGGGAAATTACAGCGGGTCTCGGGCAGCTTGGGCCGGATAGGACAGCCAACCAAGCAAGGCAGGCACCTGGGAAGGTCTGCCAGGCGGCTTGGAAGTCACGCAGTGCAGGGGGGAGGGGTGCTGATAAGAGTCAATCCTATGGCAAATAGCACGTTGGGGCTTGGTATCGGCGCGCTGACTGGCGACTTGAACAGGCAGTGCTCTGTGACTGATACCTACAACATGGCCTGGTCTAACTGACTTATCAAGGCAGCATTCAGGGACTAGCCATTTCAGGAGTAGATCTTCTCAAGTTGACCAATGAGAAAGCTGTGCCTGGATTTGGGACCCCTGATGGGCATCCCGCTGCTTTTACAACGCGAGTACCTGTCCGGGCTTGCGCAGTTGCCAGATGAAAGGGGAAGAAACTTTCTCTGCTCTAGCCTCGCTCACCACCACAGAACTGTTGAACTGCTCAGGTCAGAGCCCTGAGCTTGATCCACGTCGTGTCGCGTTTGCCAAGGGCCACGCCGGCAATTTGCAGTTACAGTCGATGAGCCAATCTCGCTAAGTGATGCATCTTTCTCCCGATCTCTCGCCGGATCAGGTTGTATGTACTATTGCCTGCCGCGTGGTGCGGCACAGTCTCAATCAAAGGAAAGCTGTCTGACGCTGGATCAGAATCAGTGCCCGCTGAGGTCGAGAGACTACTCCGTACAGGAACAGCAAACTCCCCCTTGCTGAGCTGGCTATTGTATTATTGTTTTTCCTCAGCGACACAAGACGCGGGTGAAAGCAGCATCGTTGTCTCGTGAGTGGTGGAATTAGATCCAAGCACAATTTGGTGGCAGCACGTCAATGATCGCCCAGCATGCAAACAAACATGTTCCTGCATTAGCGCCTCTAGTAGAGCCACAGGTTGCGCGTCAGTTGGCGGTGGTGCCTGGTTTGTGCGACCCGAAATGCGCACCCATGACAGAGCTGAACGAAGCGGCGGCATTCCATACTGGGTCCTAGCAAAGCATTTATCAGTACTCCGTATTCCGTACGGAGTATTACTACATGAGATGAGGCGCGGCGCTGTACTATTGATGGGCAAGGTCAGCAAGGCAGCAAGGTTCGCATCAGGACCTCTCATCTTGCTGAATTCGACGCAGACAGTGGTAAATATTAATAGATGTCCAGTAGTTACTCAGTAGCCGGCACGGCTGTCGTCCGTCGCCACCGTACGAAACAATGTTGTGCCGAGTACGGAACACACCACGTCGTATACTTCTTTGACAAATTTCTAGCTACAGAACTGGCTTCTACTCTTCGTGTCCCAACCTAATATGCGCGATCGGCCGGCGCGACTCGGCTTCTTCGTTTTTATGACAGCACAGTGCTCCGTACTGAATTTACGAAAAGCCATGTTGTAACGGCTTTTCTTTTTTAATTAACGGTCCTTTCCCAACAGAGTACGGAGTACGGAGTAGTCGTTCCCCATATGGCGCTCGACTTCAATCTCCCCTTACGAAGTAAGCCGGAAAAATAAGAGGATATTACAACACGCGACACTCTAACCACCCACTGTTGGTCCCCTGCTCAAATTCTAACATGCAAACTTGAACTGTTCGGTATATGGATATAAACAAACACTAGGTACATTTCCTCCGTCTTAGGGACTCCTTCGCCAGATTCCGTACAGCCTTATTAATCGATCCCCAGTCATGCCCACAATATTCGGCCACCACCCTTGCCTACTATCCATTTATACCTGGTTTCTCCATGTCAACAACATCAATAACGGACCAGGGAATTAATTATATTAATAACCAGCTCCTATTTGCCCCAGATTCAAGAGCTTCCGCTGACAGGCGGAGCACTCCAAACTTTCAGAACTGGTCGCACTCTGGACGAGCCGGATATTCTGACAGAACAGTGATTATTATTTCATTAATTAGATATGAGACCAGTCGCAGAACAAGTAGAGCAGCTAAAATACCAAGACCAGTTATTATGTTTCGCTTCACTTTGTCAGCTTGGTTATCACATTGTAGACTAAATACCTGAGCTGATACACACCAGCATTTATTATGGCTACGGACGCAAAAAGAAAAGGACGGCATTCAGCGACAAGGACCAGATCCACTGGCGCATTTCACCTCTCACCTGGCAATCAAGGCATCGTACGGGGGTTGGGGGGTACTGGACGTACTCATCAAAAGGCCAGCCCAGGTTCCCAGCCAGGCTCCAGCGTAAATTGCTCTCTCGGGCGACTTAAGTAAGGCGGCAACGCTAGTTGGTACATAACTGAGTCGGTACTTGGCCACGCTGCAAGGCGAGATGCAGGGGCGGGTACCTTGCGTCTTTCTCGCGTCTTGACTCCTTCATCTCCCTGCTGTGTGTGTCCTTCCCCCTTGCAACAGGCCCACATTAAGCCACTTTCAACCAACACCACGAGAAAGCCGCCCGTCGGTGCCATTTCCTATTGTCTTGTTTTGCGAATCCTCGCAGTCTCCTGTGCTCACCCACACTGACTGTTTGCTCGTTCCCCCCGTCCCAGCCCATCCCATCCCAGGTCGGGCAAATCCATCCAGGCACCCCCTCCGTGGCAGGCTAAAATACTTGCCAGCCCTGGTCCGTCAGCGGCCCTGCCGTTCCTCACGCCTCGCCGTCGGTGACTCCAACAACTTTGTCGTCTCTCCCTGGTCCACGGGTCGCATCTGGGCTTGCCCCCCAGTCTCTCATCTCCTTGTCATCACGTTTCCTTATTTAAGATGGCCCTCCGGACCTCTCGTCCTGTTTCGACTTTTTCTCTCCTCCTCACCCACACACGCACATTCTTTAAGCACATCTTCAAACCCCGACTTTTAGTCACTTACATTCGTTAATTAACAAACAACTCTCCGAGTTATCTAATACCGACAAAATGAAGTACGCTGCTGCTCTCATCGCCACCGCCGCTGGCGTCTCCGCCTGGGCCAAGAACGGCACCACCGTTGTCACTGAGGTTGTCGAGTCTTACGTCACCTACTGCCCTGGACCTACCCAGATCACCCACGGCAGCAAGACCTACACCGTCACTGAGGTACGAAGTATTTCCAAGTCGGGGATGGGGACTATCAATCCGAAAAGGGAAGGATTTGGTTCAGGGATCGAGCTTTTTAAAGACGTGCCACTGCTCTCATCTCCCCCCGTCTTCATTGATTCCTCTTCGACACCCCCCTTCGTTTTATCTGAAACGTCAAGATCAGCATATACTAACATGAAGTTCAAAGGCCACCACCCTGACCATCACTGACTGCCCTTGCACCATCACCAAGCCCGTGATCACCACCAGCGCCGTTGTCTGCCACACCTGGTAAGTTCAAGTCACAAACGACTCATCGGATAACACCGGCTAACAAATCTACAGCGGCGGCAACCCCCCTGCTAGCAGCGCTCCCGTTGTTACTGTTCCTGTTGTCACCGTTCCCTCCGTCGTCCCCACCGGTGGTCTCACCCCCACCAAGAGCCAGCCTACTGCTGTCCCTACTGCCGGTGCTGGCAAGGCCGCCGCCCTTTCTGGCGCTGGTCTGGCCGGTATCGTCGGTCTCGCTGCTTTCGTTCTGTAAATCAACCAACTTTCATGCCTCGCCATCCACGTCCCACCTACGACTTTCCATGTACAAATAAGCCTTTGATTCGTGGGAGACAGGCCATCGCCAGCTGTATATGACTGGAGAAGCGTTGTGGGAGAGTTAATTGTGTTGTTTTACGTTGAATGGATGGAATTTGCGACTTCGGATGTGTATAGACTTTTTTTGGGTTATGAACATATGAACCTGGAGAACTGCATATCAAGTTCGACGGGGGCTCACAGGTCCAGACCCAAGAGGATAACTCTCAGTAACGGCTTGTGCGGTCTTAATAATCTCTTTTTCGGCGCTTGGAATATAATGTGCCTTTATCAACAAGAATAGGATACTGGGATCTTACGGCTTATTTTTGACAAATTTTCTATAAAGATGCGTTTCCTGCTCCGAAGTTTTGTCCACAGTTTTGCTCGCCAATACTTGTCGACTGTGGCCACGTCAACATGTACATACAATCGGATTACTTGCTTTCTGTATGTATTCTGTTGGGATACAGTTTTTGGTCGGGTGTGTTTATAGTCTCGTCAAGCACCAATGCTTGTTGCCTGTACATATCGTGTGTAGGTCAGGGTTGCAAGTATTAAGGGACTAGTTTTGGCCTGGCGCTTTTTAACATAGCATTGTCTTGGCTCGGTGATATGTCTTGCGATTTTTTGAAGCTGTCTTACTTTGTGTCGTCTCGTATTGATCCAGATGTGGGATGTTGTGTTGCAACCTGTCTGGTGTAGCGCGTACACTCCGGGTGGTAATCCGCGTACGGAGTAGATGTTCATCAATTACGTAGCATCCAGCTGCGGTTTATGTAAGGGGTCAGATGAGTGATGTCTCTTGGGATAATTTGTAAAGAGAGCAACGAAGTTTTTATTTCAAGTCGCGTTAACATGAAATGTGTAGCGGCGTTAGCGTGAACTGCACCGCGGTGCTCAAAAAATGTTATCGTTTTGTGGCACCACATTCTCATTTGGGCCGGACAGCATGATAATTCTAATCACCAATACCACATGGCGTGCACTATTGTTTTGAGTTGTCTCTGTGTCACTGTGCCTCAGTGGCAGATAGAGCACGTTTCGACGTATGACAGACTCGCCGATAGCCAGCCACGGCTTGATCTTGCGCGTCTGTAGCACGAGCAAGTCAAGCCGAGCTGATGCTCTATTTGCTCAGGGGTATAATTCTGGCTAGTTCCAGAAGAAAATCCAACAAGGCCTACCTAGGACGTAGCCGTGGGAAACCAGCCCGAGGGCTGCTCACCCCTGGCCAGCCTACCTTAATCTCAGGAATATCTAGACCAAACGCAACTACTCCGTAGATCCGCGTGTTATAATTCGGATATCATAAAACTCCGTCTGGCAATAATGGCGTCTGCTTAATGGGGGCTCGCCAAGACCAGGAGCAATAGCACTTCACATATCAATGACTTTCCCGCTACTCCAACGCACCCCCGAAGATCCTGGGATCTCTCTCGGTGCCTTTTCAAAGAACTCGAACTGCCGAGCTGGCAGGTATAGTCTAATAATAGTAAAGACCTCATATTTGTACCGTCAAGGCTGCCATCCGGTGTAACGGCGTACAGGTTGCCACGCGCTCGCTTGGTGAAACGCGCGATGCCACAGCATGTTCGTTGAGCACGTTGCCCATAAGAGGCTTGCGAGGCACTTTCCGCAGAAGGCAGTGGCTGGGTGCCAGCTGTGTAGCATTGTTGGCGGACACAGCGTATTGAACTGAATTGCTCCAGTGTGCAAGCGCAGCTGGCTTAATTCACGAGTAGGAAATACAGTTTCATAGCGCTGTACTAGGAACTCGAGTGTGGGATGCTTGGGGGAGAGGAACGGGGGAACGGGGAATGGGCAGCAGAGATTATGAAGATATTTTAGGCTTCTACGTATGAGGCCGATCGATGGGCGGATTAAGTTGACGATGAATAGAAGTTTCCAGGCTAAAGGTGTGGTGACGTACCGTTGTACTCTTGCATTGCGAGTGTCTGAGTTCGATGTGTCTGAGGGAGGGCAGTTAGCGGCAGCGGGAGAGGCGGTGGCAAGATCCGGCGCTATTGTGATTTGCATTCCAGTCCGTGGGCTACCCGGGACATTCGGCATCTATTTATTTTCTTCACAAAGCTTGCTGTATATGAGAGAGGGTGCGTGAGAATGCCCTGGTATTTGTTGTCTATTCTCCCCAGGCTTTATGTTGCCATCAGCCTTGCGTACCGACAGTGCTTCATAATAGTGATGGGTGTTGTTTTGGTGTGTTTGTCGCCGGAGCGTCAACAAACAAACCGCATGTGCCGCGTGACTAAAGGGCGAAAATTGACGTTGGTAGGGATGCAGTGATATCAGAGAGAAAGCGAAGGGAGCTACGATATTGCAATAGCTTGCCTCATCTGCGTATCATTTGGGTTATCTTTAATTTTGCATTCGTTATCGCCGGACTGATTATTTCATGGCTTCACACAATACATGTCGGCTGTACATGCAGGACATCATTGACCGGCTTTTCAATATATATATATATATTATCAACCAACGCCTTGAACCTAAGTCTATATATGCCTCAATTGCCGCAGCAGAAATTGCCCCCTGTCCTCATTGCAAGATGGCAAACAAAGACTGGGTTGTCAAGACTGGACGCCGGGGATGTGAATAGTAACAGAGCGTAGCACGAAGAAGTTTGTACGAGCAAGTACGACCACCGTAGTTGGGTCCGACGAGTCCGGATTTTCAAACCTCAAAACGTGGTCTGCTCCGGCTGACCGCGGTGAGCTAAATCTGCCCCTGAACAGAATAAAGACGACTGGTTGTAAGCCAAAATCGCAACTAGCTCTGCATACAATGAGCGCTACGATAAGATTCTGCAATGGTAAGGCCAAGAGAGTGCTTGTTGACTCCCCAGATGCCTACCGATCGTGAGAGCCGCTGGGATATCCGCGTGTTACGGCGCGACGCGTTCGCTGGCCTGGGGCACTGCCAGCCGCTTCCAAGAGTAGTCCAAGTCGTTATCTTTCCAGCCTCATCAAATATGAATTGCACGAACGGAGAGGCGTCCATTGGCTCCTTGTAATGCTTCGCTAAGACCTCCCTGATGATAATCCGTGGTAAGTTGTTGGGATCTCGGCAAGGCAACCCACACGTGACTGGTTGGGTCGCGTCACGAAGCAATCGACTGACCTTGCCCTGGCTGGCTCGGCGCAGGCGGACGCAGCTTTATCTCTGGGTCTGCGACGATCCACCACCACTGGCTGATACGGCTCAACCTTTGACAGAGCAGGACACATTGGATTTACAAGCCGACAAACCCTGTTGTAGTTGATCACAATGAGCTTAGCATGTCTTTTTTCAAGTTCAAACTGGACAATGTGCCTCCCCGGTCAGCCCTGGTGCCAATAGCATCACAGACACAGGCGCTGTCGTCGCCGTCGTCGTCGACGCCAGGAAGTGGAAGTGGAAGTGGCAATGGGGGTGAAATACAGCATGGTACATCATCCACACGGCCGCTCCCAGCCGGCTCTTCGTTCCAGAGGCCGTACATTGTACAACCTCCCCAAGGCACTGGAAATCCGAGATCCCGGGATGGCGGATTCCCATCGAATGAAGGTAGAGCCGGTAAAAGGGCGGCGGAAGAGCCAACGACTCGTTTCATTACGTCCACTCCAAGGAGCCGAAAACAAACCAAAACCCGGAGAAGCACTTCCTGCACCGAGTGCAGACTATCCAAGACCCGCTGCGAGAGGTCCTCCTCGGTACCGGGAGATGCATGCCATCGATGTTTGCGGCTGGGTAAGCATTGTCTTTTTGACGCAATCCCTAGCCCGCCATCGACAGTCGTCAAGCCGCCTGCTTCCAGATGGCAGAGCGGGGCGCTTGATCTTGTGAGAGATCGGAAAGAAGACACGTCTGGCACGGGGCGCAATATGGAAGCAGAGGCTTCCTCTGCTTTCTTCGCTGCGGTCCCAAACCATTCACCACGACCATTGCCATCCATTGAAAACAAGCAACTCGATATCAAGATTGACTCTCTCATTGGTCGAGATGTTGCTCAACGAGTATTTCGTCACTACATCAGCCACTTCGTGCCAAAGTGTCCCATGGTCATCTTCACGCCTGGTATAACCGCTGAGGCTGTGAGAGAAACGAGGCCACTGCTCTTTCTGTCGATACTAAGCGTCTCTGCCAATGAGTACTGCACTGCTGGAGAACAAAAAGAGCTTGTTCTGGAGGCAAAGCAGGCTCTCGCAGAGCGCGCGTTTGTCCGAGGCGAGAAATCGCTCGAGCTGGTCCAGGCGCTGCAGGTTGTGTCGCTGTGGTATCGAGCGCCTGATGATTACAAGCAGGTGAACTTGACTCAGTTGTCTCAAATAGCCATCACAATGGCCATAGATCTTGGGCTGGACAAGATTGACGTCTCGCAACCAGTTGACACTAGCCTGGCTGCGTGGGACCGGGCAGAAGCACAGCGAGCGTGGCTGGGATGCTTTCTCTTGACTACGAGGTACGCTGCCTTTCCGCCACTCCTTCTCCCTTCACAACTTCAGAGACTGACCAGTCATCAGCATTTCTTTGGTCTTGAGGCGAGTCCAAATGATAAGCTGGACTTCGGATATGAACATATACATGACCGATTTACAAAGAACTCAACTGTCCCCTTCAGATGCATTTTTCTGTGAGCTGGTTAAGATGGAACGCCTTTCCTACGCCATGGACGAAACGTTATCGTTGAGCGATAGCGCCTCGTCTGCATCTATCTATGACCCGGCAACTATGAGGACAATCCAGGATTTCCAAGCTCGTATCGATGGCTGGACCAGCTTCAACCTGGATCCCTTGCAAAAGTGTAAGTGTGCACCGTGAGCCTTCACGCACAACTTTGGAGTATATCTGACACAGACATTAATCAGTTCTCGTCAATTTTGGCAAATTTACCGGCTCTCTGTATGCACACGAGCCTGCAATGCATGTCAATGGGAACGTGAGCGAATTTGCTGCGCCGTTTACGTCTAAATCACTTCAAGCCTGCAGCTTCATCAACGAGAAAACCGAGGCGGTTCAGCTGTTGATGCTTCGAAAAATCATGACCGCGTCACATGGGTTGCTGGACGTCTTTCTCGGGCTGCCCTTACTCGACATGCTTACTTTGTCGCCACACATCTATGGTGGCCGGGTTATATACTCGGTGATTCTTCTTTGCAAGCTTTACAAAACAATCACGTCATCGAGACGGGATGTAACTGACTATATAAGCACCGATGAGCTGTTCCTGGAGCATTATTTGGAGCGCCTTGTTATTGTCGCCAAAGATCTCGTTATGAAAGACGAACGTAATGCGCTCAGCAGGTCCTTTGCCATCTTTGAACAATTGAAGAAGTGGTTCCATCTGAATGGATATCAGCAGCTACCGGCAGATGAGCTGGCGACCGGCTCAAGCAGGAGAAGCAACAATCGGCAGCACGACGCTATGCAGACGTCAAGTGGCAGCCGGGTGCTGCTCCATCCATACTCTGGAACCGCGGCTCTTCCTGGGTCGCAGCCTGAACAAGCCCCATCATCCACCTCTCCTGTTTCTCGCTTACCCCCCGCGGATACCGACAGCGGACAGGATTGGTTTTGGGAAGATTTATTCCATGTCGATATGTTCAATTAATATATATAACTATCAGCCGTACATTCACTTTAATGAGCTTTCGTCGAGCGAAAGAAGATGATTTCTATATAAGATGCTTAGGCCTTTGTCTACTAGAAATAAAGTGTACATATAAGCCAACTGCTTAACCAAAATTTACAATACGTATAATTTTATGTTGATGTTGCCCCGCTATTTGATATTGCAGCTGATGCGCTCAAGGTTCAGGCGACCTCGTTCGACTTCTGATTCTTGGGCTTATTTTTTATACTTCGCCATTCGACGCCGATCGCTCCAATAATGGACATACATGCGAGCACTAAGGCTACCACAAAGGTCTGAACGACGGCATCATTGTATACCTCGAGCACCCTCGAGACAACATCGGCATGGCCCGAGGCGATTTGGCGAATTGTTCCCTGAAGCTCAGTCGCCCCGGACTGCAAGACAATAGGATAATCAATTTCGGGAACTTTGTTGGTCATGCCGGAGATGATGTGATCATTGAAGACGTTCTGGCCGGCGGAGACGAAGATAGCGCCGCCCAGAGATCGCGCCAGAACGATGAGAGACGTGCCGATAGAGACGTCTTTCTCAGATAAGACTGTCTGAACTGCAATGTTTGGCAATTCAAGACCCAAACCCGCACCCGCGCCAAAAATAATCTGGAATCCAAGCCTAGAAAACGAGTTAGTCGGAAACTTTGCAAAATGAGCCTCGAGCTTATCCGGACATACCACATGGACACGGGAATATCGACCCGGAACAACAGAAGAAGACCAGCCCCAACAGACATAATCAGTGCTCCGGCGATCATAAAGGGCGTATAGTACCCAACTAGTGTTACGCCTAGGCCGCCGCCGATCGCGAACCCAACTGCACTTTAGTTAGCTTGACGGTTCTGCAGTTGCTGGAACTCGCCACCCGTCGAAGAGGACGACTTACCAACACTGAGAACCAACGGGAGGTTATGGATACCGGATTCGGACGCGGTGTCACCTTTGATACCCTGGAACCTGATTTTGTCAACCTGTTAAAAACTTCGACCTACCACGAGGCATAGGACAACAAATGGCCATGGATGCTTACCAGATAGGCAAGTAGTAGATGGGAAGCACAAATGCAGCACTCCCGAGGAGAATGTAAAATGTGGCAAAGGCCACTGTGGGCTGCCGAGCGATTCGCAGCGGCACTGTGGCATTCTCGCCCATCTTCCACTGCGTGAATCCCCAGGCAACCATGAGCACGCCAAAGACCGTCAGGAGGGCGATCTCACGACCACTACGAAACTCGTATTTACTGCCTCCCCATTGCAGTGCAATCAAGAGACAAACTATGGCGGCGATGAACAAGACAGTCCCGATCGGGTCGAATTGCTGAGCCATGCCCATCCAGCTGCTACGCTTGGGGTTATGTTGCCTGGGCGTAGAGAGGAACAAGACGATGAACGGAATAGCTACAGCGCCTATGGGCAGATTTACTGAACCTTGTGTCAGCGCGAGCCTCGAAATATGTAAACAGCCAATCCACTTACTGTAAAAGCACCAACGCCACGAGACATGGCCTGTATAAATCGATGAGCATACCGACAACAATCGATTCAGGATATGAAAGATAGGACCAACTCGTAAAAGCTCCTCCTAGAAGAGGACCAGCTACACTCGCGACACCCCAAACCGCGCCAATCACACCGGTAAAAGCCGGTCTATTGGCCAAAGGAACCGACTTGGCTATGATGATGAGTGCACCCGAGAAGATGCCCGAGCCTCCGATTCCGGCAATCGCACGCCCGACAATAAGGGCCACGGAGTTTGGACTCGCGCCACATATGGTGGAGCCGACTTCGAATATCAACACGGCAGCTACAAACGTCCACTTGATGGATAAGAGAGTGTACAGCTTGCCGAAGAAGAGCTGGAAGCTGCACGTGGTGAGGAGATAGGCGCTTCCATACCATCCAATGTCTTGGATGCTGTGGAATTGGGATGTGATGGTGGGAATGGCGGTAGCGATAATGGTTTGGTCCTGATATGGATAGATAGAAAGAAAGAAAAACTGTTAGGATGGATAGGCAGTGGCAGTGGCAGTGGGAGTGAGGGTGGACCAACAAGAGCGACTAGGAAATTCGTCAAGCAGAGAGCCACGAAAATAAGAGCCAATTTCCAGCCAGATGGATACTGTATCTCTCCATCCTGAAGAAAGTTTCCTGGGTGGTCGTTGTTAGTTGCTTGGTCTTGGTGAGCCTTTTCCAAGGTTGACGCTTGTTTATTCTGCTTAGCTTCCATTGTCATGAGTTGGGATCGAACTGGACGGAAAGTATTTGCAAGAAGATAAAAGAACAAGACGAAGGAGTAGTAGTATAAGAGTAGTGATCTCAGAATCCAGTCAATGGAGGAAGAACCTCATACTTATAGCCGTTAACAATGATGGGACGTCGTAAAAATTTAATTCATTCTTGAAGTTACTGCATCGGCAAAGTAGAGTGGTCACCTCCTATTGGTTGGACAATTGCCCGTTAGGGAATAGTTTGTTTCTACGGCTATATCCTATTGGCTGAACGAATTCCCAAAGCAGTAATAACGGGATAAACGGGATTGCAACGAATCTGTTTCAGCACCGGCGCAAAAACGTCTTTGCGGTGGATCTTGGAAGATTGTGTACTTGTGCGTAGGGGTGGCTGGGTGGTGAATATCTTCTTGGATTGGAAGAGATGGGCTGGGGCGGGTGATGACTATAGGCACCGAGATTGCTGGCACTCCGTAATTGGCGGTTTACAGGACAAAGGTGTATGTGCATCATGGTTGGTGCTTTATCTGGCTATTTGAACGGGCACAGGCAGACGTCCAGAACATTGCTGTTTCGATACAGACTGACTCGGACTACGGAGTAAGCACACCACAGTTCAGATATTGGGCTGTGCCTGCGCCTGTGCCTATCTCCGTGCCTGGGTCTATGCACAGGCACGCTCCTCCTGCATACAGAGTGATGCCGTGGAGTGGGCGGGCGGTCGGTCGGTCGAGCCGCAGCAACTGCCACCAGCAAGTAAAAGTGATTTGAGCGATCTAATGCAAATATATCCCATGTTCTACTAAATCGAATGCAGCCAAGTCAAGGTATTGTGTTTTTGTGTGTGACGCCATCAACAGATGGCAGATAAGCGGACAGGCGGGACAAGTTGATTTAGCTCCGGAGAAGCGGAAGCGGTGCTCCAAGTCAGATTGTGCTAACTAGTACTCCGTATGCGGTGCAGATAACTAGAGCGGGGCAGCGGCTCTTCTTTTAGCCAAGAATTGGGGGGAGGGGGGGGCCAAGGAGCGTGCCAGGAGGGTCGTGACGAAAGACGATACTCTGGAAGCCCCACCAGAGCTCCTTCCTTGCCTGCCCACTGCTGCACTCTCTCACGTTAACCGGGGTATTCATGCTGTTATTGACTCCATATTATTTTCACTATTCGTTCTGCTTGTTGGGTCCTCAGCCTCGCATAGCCGAGGGTGATCAGGACGTTTTTTTTTGGGCAAAAGAGAAGATGTGCATTGCGTTTAAGCACGGAAGCTGGAACCCTCGTGCGTGTGTAACCGTCAATCTCTGCCAGTACAATCACCAACCATCCTTTTTATCAACAGAGTCGCTGCCTGTTCTCACCACACCGGGCTTGCTCGCACTAACCTTGTCCCTCTAAACGGCACCGCAATCATGGCATCCAGAGAAGCAGGCTCACATCTCCAGGATGACATTCTCAGACACAGTCTAGACAATCCGGAACACTTTTGGGCCAACCAGGCTGAGCATCTCCATTGGCACAAGAAACCGACTGAAACGCTGCGCCGGACGCGGCGAACCCTCAAGGAGAGTGGTGTGTCTCACGACAGCTGGGAATGGTTTCCTGGCGGAGAGATTTCCACCTGCTACAACTGCATCGATAGACACGTTGAGGCGGGGAGGGGCGACAATGTGGCTATCTACTATGACAGCCCCGTGACCAAGACCAAGGAGGCGTACACCTACCGCAAATTGCTGGATGAGGTTGAGGTGCTTGCCGGCGTGTTGCGAGCCGAGGGTGTGCGCAAGGGAGATGTTGTTATGCTGTATAGTAAGTCGGAAACTATGGACTGTCCTTTTCGTTGCGTTTGCGAAGCAGATTGAAAGGCAAGGCGAAGAGGCTGACTCTCTGATCGCTGTACAGTGCCCATGATTCCCTCTGCCTTGATAGGCATGTATGCCGTTAATCGTCTCGGTGCCGTTCATGCCGTCGTCTTTGGCGGGTTCGCTCCCAATGCGCTCGCCCAGCGAATCGAAGCCTGTAAACCAGTGGCCATTCTTACGGCTTCATGTGGAATCGACGGAACCAAACCGCCTATTGCGTATCAGCCGCTCGTCGAGGAAGCCATCAAGATTTCCCCCCACAAACCCGCTCGGACAATGATCTGGCAGCGGCCGCAAGTACGGTGGAACCCTGATCGTAATAGTGGTCAGTCCACCTGGCAGAAAGTCGTGAGGAGTGCTCGTGCTCGGCAGGTCAAGGCGGAGTGTGTACCAGTGGCGAGTACGGATCCTGTCTACATCATTCACACGTCGGGGACAACTGGTGCTCCTAAGGGTGTCATGAGAGATGCAGCAGGTCATGCCGTAGGCTTGCATCTCTCTATCAGCTACCTCTTCAACATCCAAGGACCGGGAGACGTCGCCTTTACAGCTTCAGACATAGGATGGGTTGTCGGCCACTCGTACATCGTGTATGCCCCCCTATTGGCCGGTGCGTCCACAGTTCTTTACGAGGGCAAACCTGTTGGTACACCGGATGCATCGGCATTCTGGAGAGTTATTGAGGAGTACAAGGTCAACATGATGTTTACGGCGCCTACAGCCCTGCGTGCCATCAAGAGAGACGACCCAGACAACAAGTTTCTCTCTGGGATTGGTGACCGAGGGGGTCTTCACTCCCTGAGGGCATTGTTCCTTGCTGGAGAGCGCTCGGAGCCTTCATTGATCTCCATGTACCAAGACCTACTGGACAAGCACGCTGCCCCGGATGCGCACGTTATCGACAACTGGTGGTCTAGCGAGTCCGGCTCCCCAATCACGGGCCGTGCTCTGGTTCCCCATACGGGTAAAGACCGAGCATCAGCAGTCAGAAACCACCAGCCAGCGCTGATCAAGCCGGGAAGTGCTGGCAAGGCCATGCCCGGGTTTGATGTGCGAGTTGTAGATGACGAGGGCCGACAGGTTGAAAAGGGCAGCATGGGAAACATTGTGCTGGGCATGCCATTGGCACCGACGGCGTTTCGGACGCTGTGGGGGGACGAGGAGAGATTTTACAAGAGTTACTTGAAAAGGTTTGACGGAAAGTGGCTTGATACCGGCGATGCTGGTATGATTGATGAGGATGGCTACGTTCATGTGATGAGCAGGAACGATGACGTGCTGAATGTGAGCGCGCATCGATTATCAAGTGGTGAGTTTCTTTCTTCCTATAGTCATCTTCCTCTTTCGAATTTCTTTGATACCCGGCGTGTCATGTATTTCCGTCTACGGCACATTCTGCTAACGACTTCTTAGGCGGAATCGAACAAGCAATCACCTCTCACCCTCTCGTCGCCGAAGCCAGTGTTGTTGGCGTCCCAGACTCCATCAAGGGCCAACTCCCCTTTGCGTTCATCACCCTGTCCACAGCCAATCACCCTTCCTCCGCGGTGCCAGACGAGACAATCGCCTCTGAGATTCAGGGTCTGGTGCGCAAGCAGGTCGGCGCCATCGCATCCCTCGGAGGCATCATCCAGGGCAAGGGCATGATTCCCAAGACTCGTTCGGGCAAGACGCTGCGTCGTGTTTTGCGGCAGTTGGTGGAAAACGGTGTCCACGGCGAGTTCGGCAAGGATGTGACGGTGCCGAGCACTGTCGAGGACGCCTCTGTTGTGGAGGTGGCAAGGGCGAAGGTAAAGGAGTACTTTGAGAAGAGTGGTGGGAAGCATGCGGCGCTGGAGGGGTCAAGAGCGAAGCTATAATTGATGATGATGACGATGACGATGATGATGACGGTGGTGGTGGTGGTGGTGATGGCTGGGATATGAATAAATCAAAAATTTGCTGGAGAGTGGCTTTTAATTGTTTGATGACACGCGCTACTGGATACAATGGGTGATAAGTAGGATATGTTTGTATGATTCACTGATGTCCCCGCCTTGCTGGAGCCATACATACATACATATATATATATATATTTACAGAAACACATGCTATGTTTAGTGTTTTTCCAGAGATCGTCCGTTGCCGGCGTCGCGGCGGTTTAGTTTGTTGACCTTTTTGATTCACCGACTGCTTAGTTTCCATGTTTCCATGCACCATAGTGAAGTCTACGAGATCCATTATCTACTGCTCGAGGTATGGGATGAAAATACTTTACAGGCTCATCAAGGACCATACCATGCATGTACTAGTCCCAAATCTTCTTCAACTCTTCCATCTCCCTCTTGCCCCCAAATACCGTTCATGCCCACGCATTCCAGCTTCTCTACCGTCTTTTTTTCACCATATTTATGTTTGATGCTTCTTCATCTTCTTCGTCATCATCATCATCATCTTCTTCGTCTTCCGCTTCCCTGCTCTTGGCCGGCCACTCTAATATTCATCCATCCAAAGCCCCTCATTCGTTTCATTCACTCGACTTCATCACATCCAAATATCTGGTCAGCGAACCACAACCACAACCCCCTTCGGCCATGGTACTACAGCCCCTTCTTCCTTCACCGTTCTTTCACCTCCATCCCTTAATCCCCCCGCCTCTGTCCCACCTCCGCACTTCCGTCTCACATCCAACATCCACGACATGTTCATGCGCATCCCATCCCATCCCATCCCCACCCCACCCAACCCAACCCAACCTATCTGCCCTTTAGGGCCTCTCTAGCGGTGTAACTAGCCCTGGCCCTGGCATCATTCTGGGCTGAGATGTTGTAGATCGCGGTCTCACAGAGCGAGCTGCACTGGGGCGGGCGCCTCGTGGAGGATGGTGACACGATTTTGTATGGTGTCATGTAGGGACCTTGGGGTGTGACAGTGGGAAAGGAGGGGTTGTGCGGCCGAGGGGCACGGAGAGCCCGTTAAGGCAGATTGTCGTCGTGGAATCGTCGTGCGATTATTGTGTTTGGTGCTCTGAGGACATGATTCGGGAACGAGAGCGCTATCTATGATGGCAGTTAGTGACGGGATATGTTTGTCCGACCCTTCATGCATTCACTCACACCTGAGCTTGAACTTGAGCCCTGGATGGTACCTGCCACGACAGCATAATCAGGTAGTCGAGATGCCCCCCCGGGGACCTATCCGTGCTTCCGGGCCTCCGGGGGGGCGCGTCCGAGTTTCCCAAGAATCTCTATGTCATGCCTTCGAACTCAACGACCCGTATACACTGCCCTGCGCCATCGCGGCAATCTTGACATTCGAGAAGCGCGCCTCGGATAACCGTTTTCCTGCTCGGAGACTCTCCAGGACCCTAATCATGTACGCACGCGATTAGCAAGGCTCCCTTACAATCTCACACGGTGAATAAAGGGCCGAGCCATCTTTCCATCCATCCATCCGTGAAACCCCAGGGCAAAGGAGTATAGTTAACCAAAAAGACAAAGAGAGAACTGGGAAAACTTGCCACTCAACATCCACAAAGTAAACACCACACCCCCTCATCTTCCTAATCTCCCTGTCCATCTTCCCGCCCGCCAATCCACCACCACCGCCACATGCTCCCGCACCTGTTCCGCCAGCAGCCGTCCCAGTCCCGGTCGCAGGCCTCCCTAGGATAACATGCGTGACTTTCCTCCGCGCCAAATGCAGAGACAATTGTCCGCCATTCTCACTCACCAAATGTTTGAGTTTGTGGTCTGATATGAGAGGGTACGTGCTCCCGTTGACATAAATGACTGTTCCGTAGAAAATGCCCCGTTCGCGACGGCGAGCGTCCCCGTCCTCATCCCTTGGCTTCCTTGATCCTGCAAAAACGTCTATTTCGTCTCCCTCTCTGCTCTTCTCCTGCTTCTTCTCCTTCTCCTTCTCCTTCTTCTTCTCGTCCCCCCCAAGACTCTCCTCCATGTTCTTCATCAACCCCGGCTTCTTGAGCATGTCAACCACGCTCGCGCCCCTCCTGCCAATCACACGCCTCGCCTCCTTATCAGAGCCATGCCGTTCCGTCCCCGAACCCCATGCACCCCGGATACGGGCCTCACCACCTCTGAATTGGCTGTTCACCTTGCGAGTCCGCGAGTCTCGCCATGCTGTGCCGGGCCGATGATCGGGCCGTTGGTGGCCTGTGGAGGAGGAGTTCCATGGGTCAAAGGTGGCGGCGGCGGCGGTGGTGGTCCTGGGCAATGACGGGGGAGGCGGCTTGGGCATGCTTGGTGCGTCCTGAGGGTGAGCCCAACTGTTTATCGCAGCTAGAAGTGGGGGAGATGTATTTGTAGATGACGAGTGATGTTTGATACGAAGGGCAGGTGCATGCGTGTTATCTCATATTTTATACCGTGAAGTTGGCTGGTGTATATTGGCGAGGATGGCGAAGACAAGGCGTAGGAATAGGTCGGATAGGCATCAGACGTGCTTGCAAGATGCAGTTGGATGTCCGCTGTTGCTTTGTTCGGTTGATGGCATGTATTTTCCTACCTGTTGTTTTCGTCGGCCTTGTCTCCGTGCTGCATCTTCACGCTGCCGCATACCGACTCAGAACGGCCCTGCCTACCCGGCAACCAAATGGAGTCACATGAGGCCCCATACAAAATAATGCTCGACCGCGCACCTCTGGGATTCAATACCAAAACATCCCGACGAACTTGAGCTCTGTCTGTGGATGGCATCAGGGCGTTCCCGCTGTGCAGTTCAGTGCAGACCTGCACATCGATTGTCGCTTCTCAAGTTCAGCAACGTGTACTCCGTACTTCGTGCCCTGTACTCCGTCCGTACTACTAGTATACCGCTCACTACAGGCCAAAGCCGTTGAATTACATACAATATTAGCAAGTTGCTCCAAGCTTAGTTAGTCGACCGGTCTCGGTCCCTAAGCTCTCATTCCCATTGGACATTGCTCCATACTCTCCCCCATGGATAATGAGCTGCAGAATACTCCATGTTCCAAGCTCCATTCGGGAGTACAAGGTTGTTCGATATCCACGACCACGTCGAGCTGATCACCACCGCGTCGGTTCCACCCTCTGACAATCGATGCCTCTGATACTGTATTCATTAGCCAGAGTCCTTCGTAGTCGGTAGTTAGTCCATCCGTCTTTGCGCGGCCGAATTCGCGAAGCAGTTCAAGAAAAAAAAAGAAGAAAAAAAAAGAAGTCACAAGCCAGCCGGCAAGCCTGACGCCAGCAAACATGACGCCAGCAAAGCATCCCGCTTGTCCAGGGGCCCCCTGGTACTGCCCAGCCATCTCAGCCCATGACCATGATGCCAACAAGCAAAAACCAGACCCTTTGCCAGCCATCAACCAATCAATTCGTCGACCGGTCAAGCAATTTAACGCCCGCCGCCATTGCCGTCGAGACCCTTCCCGTTTCTATCAACAACTTTCAAACCCACCAGCCTGCTCACAGTAGCAATTACTCCGAACAGTGGCGAGGACGGAGTACCTCCCCTTGCAATTTCCTTGTCTCTCTCACTCTCTCCCGCCCGTCACGGTGCAAATGCGCTGCAAATGCGCTGCAAATGCACGGCAAACATGCCTCGCAGCCCGCACTCCGCAGCCCGCTCACGCAGGTCGCCGAGACACAGATCGATAATGATGCCGACGATGATGGCTGATGCTGGGGGTGGTACCTGGAGGCCCGCAAAGCCCCGGCTCTTTACTCCGTAGTCCATCCATCTTCTCCCAAAGTATGCAACATGGCCCCGTCTTGTTGCTTCGTACGGAGCACCTCTTGCACATACGCCATCGTACATGAACATGTTACCAATACCAGAGAAACCACTCCCGCAACTAATGTACGTACTAAGCTCCCCTCCCTACGCCCTGCGTAGAACGTGGGCGTAAAACCATAAACTGTAGCAGCCGGAATATGCCTGACCCTGCTTGTGCATTCGGGGGGTTGCAGCTGCTTGCTTCTGCTTCTGCTTCTGCCTTTGCTTTTTGCTTTTATTGCTATCTTTTTAACCCCGTAAAGTTTCAATTTATCGACCTCCTGTTTAAGTCCGTACCTGACTGACTCTACCGATTTTGTTCGTCAGCAAATGACCCTGCCATTTGGTCAGCCACCCTGTATTCCGTACCGTCTGGACCGGACGCAAAATCCAAAGGTATTCAACTGAACACTCCGTAAGGAGTACAATACTTGTATATGTACGGAGTACCGTTGGGGCTGACTGTAAGCTGCAATGTCTCTCCTGGACCAGATAAATACTGTAGATAGCCGTCCGGCCCCCTCGAAAATGTGCTCAGTATCGGGACAAGGCAGTCTCATCGGTCCGGCCTCGTTCATCTCGTGCTCCACCCACCGACCTCGAACAAAGTCCAATACTCAGCCGAAAAGAGTAGTTCAGCCATCACGAGCAACTGCCTCGGAAGCACAAGAAAAGGTCGATGATAGACGCCAGTGGGGGATGGCCTGCCACTCAACCGTCAACACCACCCCCACCCCCCCCCTTCTTGGTGGCAAGCCACGACATCCAACGAAATACTTACCCGTGGTTCTGTCTTCCCAGCCTCCAACCCATGTTGATTATCCCTCCACCATTGGTTGGCTGCTGCATCCAACCACCATCTTCGGAGCAAACCAACAACCTCCTCCCGTCAATAGCAATAATACCGCCTTACTTAACACTTGCCCGTGGAATGCTCGCCAAAGTCCCGCACACTTCGGGGAAGATCCGTCGACAACAGCAATGGCAAAAATAACGAGCATCTCTTGTGGACGGTGCCTTGTTCTTGGTTATCCTTATTCGCCGCACCAATGTTGGGCTTCCTGCAGGCTGATCACAGTGGCAGTATAAGCTTCAAATCTGTAGGAGCTGAATGCCTGCCAAAATATTTGGTGGCCATGTCATGGCAGGAGACGCGATAGACAAGCTGCCCGAATGCAGGTCTACGTCCCTTCCTGATAAACACGGCTGTTCCGGCCGAGTGCTTTATCCTTACCACACATATGCTGCATGCGCATCATACCTGCATTGCCTGGATGTGCGCGAGGGCACGGATAATTCTATCATCTAAGCTGCCTGCCCTTGAGCCGCGGGACATTATTTGCCTTTGGGGCGTTTGAAGAATCGACACTTCCTATTCAACATGATCCTCTTCTTTTAACTCGTCGCAGAAAATGGCTAAATTTCCGGCGCCCTAGTCCTTGGCTGATATGGTATCCATGCCTGGCCGTTACTCCGTAATACTGGATCCGGCTCTTGTTTCGGTCGCAAATATAGAGTACCAAGCCAATACTCGGGCAAACAAACCCATGCTTAATAAATTATGCCTGGGCAAAATGTCTCATCGACGCCCTTTACTCCGTACCAGCGAGTGATATGCCCAGCGATGGCGGCCTGTTACGTACTCCGCGGCAGGAGGCAAAAACCCCATGCTTTGTCATTTTCACAACGCCATTCCTGGCTAACATCTTGGCCGCAGACGGGAAAAAAAAGAAAAGCAATTGGCGGGGGCCCCTTCCCTTCTGCATGCACAGCCACGGGAGAGGATGAACACACAGCCTGGAGTGCATGCTTCGTCCCAGAAAACCAGACACGCCGGACTCTCTCAGTCTTTGTCTGTGTGGTGCTAAACACGCTTGTGCCCGGTTCTTGCATATAATTGTACATACAGATATGCAATGGGCCGTCGTACATACAGCGGAGCGCAGCCCTGCAGCGCCTAGCTTGAACAATCGCCAGCGGGACGCTCAAAAATGGGTGACTGGATGGTCTACCGCACGCCCAGCCAGCGGGTCGATGATGGGTTTCCCCCCCCCGGTCAGAATTATGCCCCTCGGACGGGAGAGCTAATGCACTCGCGACATTCTTTCAGATCTTGCACGGACAATCCGGCCAAGGCACGCTGTAATGCAACCACGTTTACGGCTTCTTTCTCATGGCACTGTCGCCTCCATGAGCTCCTGTCTGCTTAGTTTGCCCGCGAGAGGTTAGTTGCCTGCAGATAGCGGCCCCGTCTTCCCATCATCGACGTAGAGATTTGGAAATGACTAGATACCCTCCCCGAACAATACCAAGATGAAGGAGGCGTCTTCGTTGTGCGGAGTACGGAGTACAAACCGGGGAATGGCGCTCAGTCCAACAGTACCATGTGCAGGTACTTTGATTCGATGGGAA
The DNA here is from genome assembly GCA_032433595.1 of Conoideocrella luteorostrata. Classification (NCBI taxonomy): domain Eukaryota; kingdom Fungi; phylum Ascomycota; class Sordariomycetes; order Hypocreales; family Clavicipitaceae; genus Conoideocrella; species Conoideocrella luteorostrata. The sequence continues at coordinate 49,956 of JASWJB010000286.1, forward strand.
ACAGGCTGTCTGTATTGTACGTAATCTTGGGAGATCTGACCAGCTAGCCCATGTAACCAACCAGGTGGAGGGGTGCGGAAAGCCTTGCGACCTTGGCCGGGTTGAATTGAGCTGGCCAGCCAGCCATCTTGCCGTTCTGCTAGTACCAGGGCCCGAAGTGGTGGTGGGCATGCAAGGGAAAGAGCGCTCTCCCTCCCCCCCCCCCAACAAACTCTTGTTTGTACTCCGTACAGTATGGTACGTGCAGCACACTTTCTGCCACGCAGATTGAGAGAAGCATTGTGAAATATCGGTGAAAGGTTCAACGGTGATTCGCTTCACAGCTCCGCCCGCCGTATCCATTCCACAATAGTGGGAGGGGAGCCGCTTCGGGAGTAATGCGAGACGCACGATTAATAGACAAAGAATTCGTCCTGGCCTTAACCTCCCCTGTGCGGAGTAGAGCAAGCCTGTTTAGCTGATGACCATTGCCTGAAAGTATTTATAATGGCGCACTGTGTTGCGTCCAGCGAACTACCCTCTTGAAGCCCCGATGTTAATTTGTATTTACATTGCGACGCAAAAGGTTAAAATGTAAGCACGTGAACACCATCGCTTGCGAACGTATTGTTGCCACGCGCAAAAATGGTGTTGCGAAACTACACACCTGCGTGGGAAGAGGCTCCGGGCTGAGTATGGCGATTGTGGGATGGCTTTACCTCCCTCTACGGAGTAGTATGGGTATTCAGGCGCAATTGGCGTCAACGCCAGTCAGGCGAGACAACCTTCCCCTCTTAAAAACCCAACGAGTGGGTGAAAGAACAATCTTGGCTTCCATGTGTGGCGGTCCGTCTTCCACGCATACATTCATGTGGAGGGCCGAGCCGGCTTGTGGAGGGAGCTTGCTTGCTTTCTGGCTTTCACGCGGATTCAATGGACACAAGTCAAGCAGAGAGTAACACAGCGCGTCTGTGTCTTTTCCTTTGTAGCCTTGCTTCACATTGCCACCCAACCCACGCCGTTCTGCCCTATTCACACTGCACCACAACCTCGTTTCGCGAGACAGCATTGCCGGCCAGCTTATTAAGCCATCAGGGGCTTCTGGGTGCTGGTGTCGTGTATTTGGCGAGTATTGCAAGGGTGATCGCCCAACCGCCACCCATATTTGCAATTCCCGTCGCTGTTAGCTATTTCGATTGGCTGATGGCGACAAGCACAAGGGCCGCACATGATGGTAGAGAAAAATCCTCGGGGTTGACTGGAATCCTCAGTCCAGGCTCCGTGATCCGAGAATGTTATTATTACATGTACTCCGTAATCCGTAACAATAGCCCGTAATCCGTACGGAGTAGACCGATTGCTACGGAGTACATCATGGGCTCCTCTAGGGCTAGTGGGCTCCAGCAGTTGGCGTGGGGTTCATGAGGTGGTGTGGTAGAGACGTGGTGACCGTTCATTGGGCTGACAGTTCTCGGCGGTTGGCGTATCTAGACTAGCTGCACGGCCGTTACTCGCCAAGCGTCCATGTCACGGAACTGATAAGCAGTGCTCCGGGGTACGGTAGGGGGGGAAGCTGATGAGTTGTTCAAAGCTAGCAACCAAAGAAAACCCAGTACGGAGTAATAATATTGTACTAGTATATTCTCGTTCGATTCCTTTGGCCCCCGCACGACATTCATTTGGGAGCCGTGTGATGGCCTCTGCTTCAAGTCACTGTCCAATTGCAAGCTTCTGAACGGCGACCTGAAGAAGAAAAATGAGGCGAAAATGCCTGGTGTTTCCTTCCCCAGGCGGACCAGCGGCCACACTGTCATCTTTCATGCCTGGACAAGCTGGCAGGTGGTCATGCCCAAAAGCCGAACCGGGTACGGAGTACTTTTGCCCATACACAAGCTTGATGTGGTGGTGGACGGCGGAGATCTGGACTCGGCTCTCCAACCTTGCTCGCTGCGAGGGCGGACGGAAGTATGACCTCGCATCCGGCATCAAGAGGGACGGGAAAGCTAATGTACGAACAGCCAAACCAGGCCACCTTTCTCCACCGAGCCTTGCACAGCTTACTAGCGAGGTAACCGGTGTGGTCAGAAGTGGATAAACGCAACAGACGGTAGGATTCTAGAGGGCAATCTGATTGTTCCTGCGGGTGTATTGTGTGGTCTTGGCCGTTCGAGCGGGAAGCCTTTCTGCGGTGCTGAAGCAGGAGGAAGCGAAAGTATTACGGAGCAATTTAGGATGGCTGGGTCAGTATCTGTACTTCACAATTTCCACCGGCAACCTCTGAAACGGCTGAACAAGGGCACCCTTGACAACCCTGGCTGTCGACGGCAAGCCCATGATTGGCTATGTTTTAAGTCTACATAGCCGCTGTGCGTGTCATGCAAGTGTTCAAGCCAACATCGACCCTCTTCCGGGTCGGGTGTGCAGAGATGTACAATGCCTGCAGGGACTAGAAGTCATCCGCTGGTGTGCTGCCAGGCTTGCGGTCGGCTAATACGCAAGGAAGCATGTATGTATGCCGTACGTGTGGTGTAATGTAATGGTTCGTGCTCTCTGTGAGCACCTGATGTGGATTTGACCAGAGTACGGAGTACCGTATCTGTAAACTAAGAAGAAAAAGAAAAAAGAAAAGGAAAAAGAAAAGAAAAGAAAAGAACAACAGTTCACAAACAGGCGCCAGGTTGTGGCAATTGACGGAGGCGGAAAGTCCAGCTTGATTGACGTGTGTGGAATAGTAGAGCAAACTGAAATTTGCTAGAACATCTGCGCCGCCCATGGCAAACACGCGTGGCTTGGAATTACACAGACCGAACACATACACTACAGATGGAACAGTTTGAGAATCAATTTACCCAGCACGCACTCATCAGCCTCTGCTGAAATTTCCTGTCCCGGGAACTGGTCACATTAGGAGCTGTCTGGCTCGAAATGACCGTTGAAGCTGGTTGGAGCGACATAAACAGAGAGCACCGCTTTTGAGTGATATATGGGATCAAAGCTAGAGCTACTCCGGAGGCGTAGATGAGACCTATTGGGCCGGCATCTTGCTAGACAGTAGAGACGCCATTTGCGCCTTGATGCCAGAAGTTTTCGAAAGTAGGTTTAGCGACAAGGGCTTTGATGAACAATCAGAACATTGCTAACAGTAGCATAGCAGGTCAATCATCAGCTCAAGGACAGCAAAAAAGGCTGAAAAACTGGCGTCTACGTTATTGATTGACGACCCGTCCACTGAATTACTGGAATAAGCTGGATACTACTCCGTAATATGCCCTCTCTTCTTGTTTTGTTGTCCATGGGATATTTCTACCAAGCTGGGGTGGTGTCGGGTGAGACATGGCACCAAAAATAGCGCATCTGACGTGGAGAAAAGCCAGCTCGTAGTGGCAGTGGCAGTGGCAGTACGGAGTAGTTATTGGTCCTGTGTTTGGCCATGTGTTCGTCAATGAAACGCTCTGAGCTCAGGGCATTTTGGCAGGTGGGTCAGCGAGTGTTGTCTGAGGGCGTCCACTTTGTTGGAGGATAGATTGGCGACTCGAGCTCCTCGGCCAAATAATGGTGACATTTCGATGTGGCGAATGGATGAACACGGATTAGTGACGCGCCACGAATCCAGGAGTTGCTCAAGAAACTCTGGACGTGTGCCATTGTGCAGCAACAGTCACCGTGATCTACGGTATCCCGTCCGTGTCCAGAGACAAAAAGCCAGCAGGGGCGACATGTGCAAATGCCGAACGCTTGTTGCATGTTGCATCTGCTTTTCGGAAGCATGGAGTATTGATGCCGAAAGATCAAGGCTTGCTAACTCAAGAGGAAGGGACAACGGTGAGATGGAGTGAATGTGGGCAGGATCAAGCTAACGGATTGACTAACCATCTACGTAAGTATCTAGGCAGTTATCAAGCTCGCGACTGTGTGTATTATGCTGTGCCCTATACTGCAACGACGAGCCAGCCAGCCTGAAGTTGGACGTCATCAACTCGGTCCCGTAGCACAAGTCAGAAGGAGGAGCAAGTTGGCACACTGTGTTGTTAAATCAATATGACAACGTTTGAAGAGTATTCTCCGTATGACATCTGCAAGCTGTGTAATAAATGGAGTCTACTCACCTTTAAAGCCCATGGGCAGACTTTCGATGGGCTAAGCAACACAACGCGTATCCGACCTCAGTCTCAGCTTTGAGCTCGCTCGAGAGCGCGGCCTGATTGAACAATTTCCCTATACTCCGTACCCGGCGACGAATTCTCTCTCAACTTGAGTGACAACTCGCCGTTCGAACCTGGATGGCTGGCTCTCAGGAGCTAAATTATCAATGTTCAAGAATGCGTTATGATGCTGGGATCCGAAGATAGAGGGCCGAACCATGAGTCGGTGCGCTGCTTCAGCCGGTGCGGCATGTGCCCGGGCAAATGCCGCCAAACGACGAGTTTCGGTATTGGCTGGAAGCGATTTTGGGTGAGAACTGGCTGAGAACTGGCTGAGGCGGGTAAAGCCGTCGCATGCGACCTTCGGGATTTGGTCTAACTGCAGACTAACTACAGAACAGCGGTGTGAAAGCACGTCCCCCCCCGTTGCACTGTCTCAGCCACGCTCCATGCCTGAGTCGGGCATTCGAGGACTGCCGCACAATATAATACCAGACTCGCGAGAGCCATTGAGATCGCCGCAAATATCCCAGAAATTGTCGTACGGAGTACAAAATGCCATGCATCATGTCGAGTCCAAAAGGGAAAGGGCGCCCCATACTACGGATTAGTGGGAAAGAAGTAAATATGATGGCGGCATGGCCAGTTCGCGCTGGCAAGACCACCCAGTTGGCAATTTGCGAATACTATTCCGTATACTCCGTACTCCATACTCCGTAACAGCGTAACGCTTATGCAATACGGCCGGCTCATTTGATCAGAGCCCTGATCATGCAGGACCATAGATCCGACTTCAGATCACCTCCGTTGCGACCTGGGCCTCTGACAAGGATATTGGCCAAGGTTGACCCCATGCTGCAAATGCTCAAGACTGCACTGATGCTACGGAGTACGAGTACGGAGTACTGACAGCCTGGAATGAGTGAACAAGGACAATCTCCATGGCCAGGGCTCCACCGTCAGACGTGCAGGTGGCCTCGAGTTGAGGGGCTCGGCAGCACCACAAATCATCCGCTAGAAGCTGCGTCTTTCCCGTCCCGCGTTTGTGGACACATGGACGGGCGGCCTTCGCTGTACATACGCACATAGAGTACTCCGTATGCTTGAGTATCTACCTACTACCTGGGTAGTTGGGTACTCATGCGAGATTGACGCGAGGTATATGACACAGCGCGCGATGCTATGCTAGAGAGAGACGCTTGACGCCACAAGACACTCCACTGGACACACCATGCCGTGATGCATCCTACTGTCCGTTTTGCGGCCGAAAGAGTCGAATTCATACATACTCTGCTGGTGCACTCCGGGTGTGAGAACCAGTTTCCTAGACGATGCAATTCAAAACCATGGCCGCTGCGACCGTATACTATATTCGGGACAACATCCCCGGGACGCAAATTCAGAAAAGGGTTTATACAGATCATGTTACATGCGAGCACCGGTTTTGGAGAGATAAGAACCGTTATTAGCGTACCACCCCGGATATTGAAGATGTGTTGCATAACCCGTCCCTAGACCAGCCATGAACATTCAAGACGCTCTCGAAGAGACCTTCACCGGCATATCTGCAAAAAGAATAAGAATACTAAAAAATACAGCTACTAGAGGTTGCCGGCCGGCTCACTCCTGCGTCACCACCAGAACGTCAAATATTGGCTAGTACTAGTACGAGCTGCTCAATTCTCGCCACCTTTAGCGCTACTTTGAATGCCACTTCGCACATGAGCTTCGAGGCGACGCTCCAAACTGAACAAGAACATGCACAAGTGCGGGCTCACCCGATACACCGTGGAGGCTGCGGGTCCAGATCCAAACGCGCCACGGCTCCGATTTTAAACCAGGTTATTTTCACTGTGGGAGGATACTAACTAGTTACTAGTAGTAAGTAGATTCTCCGTATGCTGTGGCGGGCTAATACGTGGCCGTTGATTCTCTCCAGCGCTCCCTCACGCAAGAACACAGCGCCGAGGGTTTACTCGTAAGTTCTGGCATCTCTCTGTGTCTTTGATTGGCAGCTTTCCCAGTAAAACCTCTCTCGTAAAAATACCGAAAAAAGTCTGCAGCGGCCGTTGAACAACAAACCACTTCCACTCCCCACTTTTGGTGTTGACATTGGCTTTCCAGCCCCTTGCTCGCTGACAAACCCCGAGTTCGCAATGGCATCGGGGCCGATTGGCACCTCGAGCATTAACATGCTAAGAATCTAGATACCCGCTTCTTGCTGCTAGGGGACCCTGGACTGAAAGGCACGATTTGAGCTGGGGTCCACCATGGAGGAGGGATGGACTAGCAAAGATGATATGGTGCTCGGGCAATTGGATGAAAGATCTGCTATTGAATACGAATGCGGTTGTCGAAAGATAGTCGGGATATATGGGCCTCCGAGGTGCTATTAAGGTTGCTACGACTAACTAAGAAACTTGACCATGACATTGGACGTAGCTGATCTGACGGGTATACGGAGTACAATATGCTGCGGGAGGTAGCCACGCCAGCACCATCATGACTGGGATACCTAATAAAGATTGCGCACTAACCGGTCTAAATTATGCGTGCATCTGTGGATCCTGAGACATCTCGAGGGCCACCTTTCTATTGATTACATGGCGGACTTTGGCTGGCTGGCACAACCAGTGTATAGACTGTTGTTCCAGTTCAACTCTACTTCACTATGGCAGGGTGGAAGCGTCCACCTTTAAGATGCGAAGAGCCTTCTGACTTGTTGTTTAAAAGGTCTTCAGCAAGGAAGTAAAAGTTTGACGCTATGTGGCGAACAAAACAACTCAGTGCGGTGAGGCGGGCGGGCGAGGGAACGGAGAAACTTGTTAAATTGTGGAAGGGATCGGTTACTGACTGGTAACAAAGCGGTGGGTATTGACTTGATAGCTACTCCAAGACGTTTATCAGTTGTCCGCACGGAGTATATCATGCGATATCTTGGATTGACAATTATTTGGCGGCGCTCTACGGAGTAATGCAATCGGTGATGCACCCGTAGTAAACTGGCTGACACCTGAAATTGCTGCCCAGGGCTTGCAGTCGGTCCGGCCTGTCAGAGGGCAATCGATCTCGGCGACTACGGGGCTATGCTATTGCTCCCTGTACAATATGTCCTGACCGGGTCGCAACCAAGGATCATCTTTCTTTGCTACATAATAAAAGAACTCCACTCGCTGGCGAACCCTCAGTCAGGTACAATGCTGAAGGTCCAAGCAAGACGGCTTGGCTTGCAGTCCGTTAGTCTCCCGTAGTGTGCTCTGAAGAGAGACAGACAATACTGGCAAGTGTGCCATGTATCCAAAACAAGCATCCATACACCAGCTCCGCACGCAGAATTATGTTGTCGACATGTCTACAGAGTAGAAACATCATCTTATGTCAGAATGGAGAAGCCTTGATAGACCACGCAGTGACATCGTAAACATTGCGGAGCGGCCGGACATATGTAGGCTTTCATCTGTGAGCCGGATTGTCTTACTGCGAAACAAGGATCTCAAACCACTGGCCTACCTAGGTAGCCGATGGCTAATAGTACAAAAATTGAAGAAGGCGCTCAGTACTCTGGCACTCCATACAACATATTGAAGGGCAAAGAGAAAAGCAAGCACTGGAGCAAAAGCAAAGCAAAGTACAAGCATAACGCAAAAGGAGTGCAATGTAATGCAAGGCAAGGTAAGGCAAGACGAGGCGAGACGTACAGTAGGCAGGAGCAGGAGCAGCAGAAGCAGAAGCAAGAGCGGGAGCAAGAGCGGGAGCAAGAGCGGGAACAGCAGCAGGATCGAGTGGGGGCGACACAACAACGGCTAAATCCTAGAGCACCGAGCGAGGCACTTGCGCAGGGCGAAAACAAAACAAAACGAAACAATCATCGAGCAAAGCAAAGACGGTCAGTGTCTAGTGCAGACCAGAGACGTCGGAGTGCGCCTGCATTCCACGACCCGACGAACTACTTGAGCATTGTACGAACAGCAATGCAAAACAAAGCATAGCAAAGGTGTTCGCGCATTGACAAAACTTGTTACTAGATGTTTCCGTCCATTATCAATCCCTTGTATATTGTATCCCGGCCACTCGCTGACGGTACGCTGCACCACCCACCAACATGATCTAACCAGTATTGCATTTCCAACACCCGAGTTACGTACGGAGTAGTAGGTACGGAGCACTGAACTGGTCTTGGGCTTAGTACAAAACCTCATCTATATTGGCCATCCGTCGAGTTCAAACTCGCCCGCCCGTGCCATCCACCATCTATCTCAATCCTGGTGTGACCTCGTTCCGCCCACGCCGCTCGCGAACACCCC
>JASWJB010000287.1:0-57946 GCA_032433595.1 Conoideocrella luteorostrata
GCAATGCATGTTTTAGTTAAGCCCTTAGAAACAACAGTGCTGACCGTAACTGCCTCCTCGCCCCGGGCCTTGCTTGGGCTGAGCAGTCAGCAGTCTGACATGCCATGTCGATCTCTCGCCCGTGGATGTGTCGGCATCTTCTCTGGTGGACTTACCCTTGATACAATCCATAATGAGCAGCTCCCGCGCTATATTGAATAACGTATGAAGAAGTATGTTTGAGGTCAACCGACCAAACTACTGTGCAGTCATATTGCTGCTCTTCTGGGCTCTACCGACAAAGTAGGAGCGATGGCTGGGTTAAACGCCTCCAAGATGACGTCAGTGATTAGTCCAAGTCATGACTGGGCATCATTAAAATGTTGCAGCACCGTGGGAAGCATAGTGTGGTTGTTTCCGGGGATTGGTTCCGGGGGTGGAGGAGCAGAATCGCTCGTTATCTCCCTATTTTTTTTTTCTGTTTTAGAAGAAAGCAAGAAACCCCCGGCCTTAAAACTACACAATATCGTCCTTCGTATGGTCCCTTTGTTGACCACAAGGGGGGCTGTTTGCTGAACGGGTAGTCGCTCAGTGAGGCAGCCAAGGGTCTTCTTGCCTCTCCTCGACAAGGACACGCAACTCGACGAGGGGAAACTTTGCACGAGCAACGTTTTTGCAGAAGCTGCTATTTAGTAAGTAAGATAACGTTCCGGCTCGGAGATCAGCTTCATTGAGACGGTCAACACAAATATACTGGGACCATACATGTAACGAACCATCTGCTCTATTCCCTAGTTCTCCTTCCCATTGGCGAGTTTCAAGTATGGCTCCCCACTCACTCTGAGGTGTTTCGCAACGTTATAAACGACGGTGCTGGTCCCAAAGGAAATAGTATAGGTCTACACGCAAGAGGAAAACGCCAACATGTCACTCCTCTACGCATCATGCCTCACATCCTCACTGAACAATCCTCACCGGCTCCCCCCTATGCCCCTTTTCAACCTGATCAACCCTCGTCTGCACCCTCCCCCAAATCCTACCTGCCACCTCATCCACACTCCCGCTCGCATCAACGACGACTAAATCCTCACTTTCCATTCTCCACTGGACATCATCTAGACCCCCGTGTATCTCGGGCCTCTGAGCATCTCTTACTCCCATGCTAAGTTCCCGGAACAGCTCCCTCACTTTCTTCTGCATCTCTGCCTTTTCATACACCTCACCGCCCCAGCCACCCCTCGCCTTGGCAGTGTCTTCATCAAGATCAAGGAACAGGGCCATATCAGGACGTGGCAAGCCGCGTTCTGGATCGCGAGCCCATGAGAGAGACAGCGAGGGGTTGAGTTTCGCTGCAGAGTAGATCATACCGGAGTGGTAGAAGCGGTCACAAATGATGGTTGTTCCTGAGGCGAGGAGAGATTTTATTTGGTCGCTAGGCGCCCGTTAGTATATGCATACAACCACGATGGAATATTAGTAGAAGGAAGGAAATTTTTGATAAGACATCGTAGACAAGTAAACTTACGCAGCTTCCCATCGATTTGCACTGAACAGCAAATGTATGACATGGTCTTCCATCTGCACGTCACTCTTCAAATACGCGTCAATCATCTGCCCAATCGGTGTACTTCTATCTATTGAATCATTAGCACCAACATCTCAAGATACAAACAGTCAATTCATGATATAGTCAACCCTGGTTGGCAACTCATATCACAATTCAAAACATGAGTCTACAGCAGACGTCAAATGACACCAGTGGTGGAGTACAAACGGGAGTGAAAGAAGGGGAGAGAATATTGCGATAAACTCCTCACCTGGAAACCTCATAGTCTTGACCTTCCTTCCCTCCATTGCAAGCCGCTGTTCGAGCAGCTTCACCTGCGTTGTCTTGCCACTCCGATCTAGCCCTTCCAAAACAATAAACGCGCCTCTTGTGCTGTGCCTCGCTGCGGGACCATCGCACTGGCCATCGCACTCTACGGTATTAGCGCATGCGACGATCGCGGTAGCGATCCCATTTATTGACGCCATCTGCCCTATACCTCAGAGTTGACGGTGAGACCTGAGATAACTTAGTGGAAAGACGCAGCGAGCTTGTTGGGTGGAGTGTGATCTAGGCACATGGAGTGTTCAGATAAGCTGATCACCATGTTATCGGTAACCCCCCTCCTCTTAGCTGACCTGCACCCCTTCTACAAAGATTACTTCTACCGCCTTTATATATTTACACATGGGATATTAGCAATTTAAATTTTATTAAATGTTAAATAATAATAAAAATCCATGCAAATTTAAATTCATTAATATTAACCTCTGTAGAAGGGGTACAGGTTAGCAAACAAAGAGGTACAGGTAATCGGGGGTACAAGTCAAATGGGGTACAGGTGACAGGTGACAGAGGCCATGGGGTCTCCACTCCGCACCGTGCTGTCTGTGGCTCTGTGGTCGATGGACGGCGGCGTGATATGCGACACAGGCAAGGGACTGTACAGTGCGCAAATACCCAGACTTTCAAGGCTGCTCGTTTTTGCTTGTTTTCTGTCACAATCGGGCGAGACGCATATGACGGTCTGAACAATTCCATTATCAAAAACATAGGTATATACTAGCTTTGAGCAAGTATTAAAAGTACCATTATTCCATACCCGGAGCGCCGCCCATATTGGCTCTTTGCCAAGGCCATCAAACGCCGTTCCCTGTCAAAAAATACAATCCGATGTTGAAACAAGAACTCACAATAAATACAAAATGCTTCATCTGCTCATTATCAAACATTACACTCATCCAAACTCACCAAAAAAAACATATCATAATTCGACAGTCGTTGGCTCAGCCTCACCCCTGGCACTGCCACTTTCCCACAAATCGAAAGTTTCACCGGTTCCATCAATCGGTTGCAGAACGGCGGCGTCGGTGGGGATTTCAGACTTGGACATCAACTGGTCAATGCCTTTGAGAGGGTCGACATTCTTCAATTGAGGGGTAAACTCGAAGTCTTCGGCAACAGGAGCCTTCTCGACAACTGGCTCGGCCGCGGGGAGAGATTGCTCATCATCATCGGCGGGAACAACAATGACAGACGTCTCATCACAGCCATGGGCATAGAAGTCAGCCGTATTCATCTCCCCCAAAGCAACACGCTCTTTCTCAACCACCATTTCATCGAGAGCAGCAGCCCGAGCTGAACGACGAGCTGAAGTCTGAGAGACATCATCCGAGGGGGGGATATTCTCCTTATCGCGGCCTTCTGCACCCTCTCGTCGAGCTTTTTGCTCACTTTCCTCATCTGACGAGATGTCCAAGACGCATGTGCCGTGCTGAAGAAGATTGGTCATTTCTTGCTCTGGGCTGTCCTCGTGAATGTCAAAGAACCAGCTCGCCTTCAAGTCAGGCTCGCTCAAGGATGAAACAGAGCTGCTACCATTAGAGAGGGCATTAGATCGAGGACGAGAGCCGTAGCTGGGGATGGTGCCTTTCAACGCGGCATCAAGTGAAAATGGGGCGGCCGAGTCGAGAGAGAATGATGGAGGGTCTACACGAGTGTACGGTCCAGTAGTGCGACGACGGTTGGACAGGATACCAGATCTCTTGCCGTGAGTGGGGGAGCGTCCGGCGGGAGCAGAGATGGGTGAAGACTTGATGACTTTGGTGTTGAGCTTGGCAATGGGCGACTTGGGGTTCAAGGTACGTCGAGGAGCAGTAGAGGCTTTGACAGGGCTGACGAGAGCTCGAACATTGGTGCTGGGGGTGATAGTAGCTCTAGTGAGAACGAAGGATGAGGGCGAAGGTTTCTTCAACATGTCCCTGAATGGTGTTCCCAAGGCGCCTTTGGAGCGCTTAGCAAAGAGCACAGGGTCGACATTCTCAGAGTCATCAGTGTCTAGGAGCTCGGCCTTGCGCTTGGAGTTTGCCTGAGGAGTAATGGCTGACGAGCTTGTTAGTCGCCTCTCTATATCCACATTGCAATTGATTGTTGAAGTCACAAGCGTGGTTTGGGTTTCCACGGGCGTGCGTGCTGCATAACCCAAGAGTTATGCAGCGTTTATAGAACATACCATTCTGTCTATTCTTCAAGCTCGTTAGGTTCTGTAGGCGAGAACCGTCAAGGGGAGCAAAGGGTTGCCGGGACGTTGTGGCCATTTTGCTCAACACCTAATGAAAAGTGATGATTGTGGACACGATGGAAACGGGACAGCCTTGAGAATATCCCTCTTCTAAATCGGTCGGCCTGTCTACCTCTTCGGTTCAAGATGGATGTGGGAAGTGAAACTGCTGTCGCTCGGTTGGATGATATTATACTGGGAACAAGTTCTTTTGATTCTGCCTCGACTGTGCTATGTGTGGTAGAAAGCGATATTCCCAATTGTGTTGTCGATACTCTGCTAGAACATTGTTGATTGTTATTCCAATCCAAGAAAGGGAATCAACATTGACCGTGCAGACAAAATGCGGGAAAGGAAAGAAAATGGGAAGAAGTGGTCAACGCGGGACGCGAGAGGTAATTAAGAGAGGACAAGGAGCGCAGCAAGGAACAAGCAGTGGCCCAGCAGCAGAGAACAGGGCAGTGCCAGCAGGAGGAGCGCAGTTCAGGAGCGCAGGTTGCAGGTGCAACAGACGTGTTCCGACGCTTGGGTCTGGGTAAAGGGTCGGGAGGGGCGTGGCGGCGAGGTGGAGGAGGTGTGGGATGGAATAGTGAACTATGGAGTGATCCTTCGATATTGTGCAGTGAATCGGATCGCAGGGTCGTGGGATTGGCCTGAGGATTGACAGACTATCTTTTTGCCGAAAGGGATTGATTGATTGGAGTGGAGGGAGGACCAAGATCGACTCAAACCCAGCTGCAGCGACTGCAATTATCCACAACCTGACAAGTTGTGCAAGGGATATCAATGTCAATGTCAGTATGCAGAGTTTGGCCTTTAATGCAGTTTGATCAAGCGCCGAGGAGAGACGGGTGAAATGAGGACGAATTTCCATCCGATGGGGGAACTGGATGAGAGCTGACACAGGCTACTGCACATGTTCCAGCTGAGCGCATGGAGAAACCTGGCGTTCATTACCGCTTCTCAAGACAAGGACAAGTATTGTACTCCGTACGGAGTACAGTACCAGTACTAGTACGGAGTAATCCGTAGTATGGAGACAGACGCGTTTTTCTACGCGGAATGGCGGCGACAGGGATATGAATGTGCTCGTACGATATGCAATACTTGTGCGGTGTACGGAGTACGGAGTGCCTAACTAATCACTACAACTACCGAAATGCCTTGGGAAATTTGGCCGTGAACCACTCAGTTGGGCAGTGTGGGCGCTCTGTCTTTGTTTGGGCATCTGGGTGGAAATCTGTATGTCTCACACATACGACCTCGATCAAAAGTGTGAACACCATCGCTCCGTACTCTGTATTACCAATCGATTCAGAGGAAACGTCCACTCCCCGAGCTCCTTACGTCTGAGATCATATTTGTTGCATGGAGCACAAGTACACATAACATCATACGTCGTATTGTGTGCCAACTACCAGACAGCAGGGCCACTCCATTTGTATCGTCTCGACTCTGGCAACCTGGGAAGGAAAGCGAGTTATGAAGTGCGCTGCATCGTGTATCGTAATAGCTCGCATGCAAAACCAGCCAATAAACGCGTCAAGACGCCTCGAGCCTCAATCGCATCCCCACCTCCAACCATCCAACAGCCAGTCCCGTTGCAGCTTCCACCCTACCTTGCCCAGCAGCTTGGCCCGAAGCGTAAAAATTTGTGAAATGTCTTGCCCCTGCATGGAGCCGCGCTTTTGTAGTGTCGCCAGTTGATTGGTGCAATGAGCGTAATGCAATGTGCAAATGCCAGATTATCTACTCCGTACGGAGTATCAATCGAGCAGACCAGGCCCAAGCCAGACTGCCAGACTGCCAGGCAGGCCAGACCTTACTCGAGCCACTGCCGAGTGCTCACAGCACCGCCATGGAGCCCCGCCGTCGTGTCGTCATACCTACTGGGGCCCCAACAAGGCCATCTGCGGCCAATCCACTCTCCAACGTGCTGTGCCTCAGGCTCTTTTGTCCGGTCGTGCCCAGGCTCAGTTCGTTGCAGAGATGAGATTTCATCCGTGCCACTATTAACTAAACGTCTATTAAAAGGCCACCCATCCGCGTCTCTCTCGCGCGTCCCTCGTGCCGTCACGCAGCACCTCCTCCTATTGCAATGCATCCTGCTATACACGTCTTCGAACGGCCGCCCCGACCGCGTCTTTCGCCCGTTACCATTTGCCCCTCTTTAACTTTCTTTAGCCGCAGCAAAAAGCTGTCGGACCGCACCATCAGCACGATTGCTCGTTTCTGACCTAGTTTGCACGTCCGGGCCTGTCTCATGCTCCTTCTTGAACGGTCCTGCCGTATGGTGTCTCACATCCTGGGTGGTGAATCTGCATCAAACCGCACTGAACCGGCCACTGGTCAAGATCTGGCCTATAAGTAGCCACTGTTTGTGTCGGCACCCATTCTGACCGACGAACTTCCATTGGATGCCAGCTCTGCTCCGTCACACTTCGTTCATCTCTTCACACCATCCCATCGCTTACTTTACATTTCTCGTGGTGGCATATGCTGATTCTCCGCCACGCTCCTGTTCCTGCGTTTTGAATACCTTCTGGCCCCAGCATCGAGACTTTTCTGGTTGGCCTCAGTTTTGTAATGGAGTGCTGATCCAAAACCTGCATAAGCTCGAGTTTGAGGAAACTGGTCACTGCGTCCTTGAACTGGATACTGTATCTTCATCCTTTGGAAACTAATCAGGTCCCCTCATCTACACAAATCTCACCCTGACCGGCGATCAATTCCATTGCTACCCCATCGCCTGCATTTAGCTAAAATGATGTCCAACAAAGGGACGAGAATTCCAGTAATCTGTCTCCCACACATCGCTCTCCCTTCATCCACAAAACTATACACATACAATACAACACTCTCGCTCGTAGGACCAAACCGGGACAACGCAGATAATCACTGCCAATGTAGCCGACTCTTGTCACCTCAAAATTCGACTAGTTCGGCCTCCAAACCGCCCACACCGCCCACGCCACACACCAAACAACCCGCGCGTCCGGTCTACGGGCACGGGAGGCCGGGTCCATCGCGACCAGGCCAGCAATGGTCGTGTCTAAATGCGACCCTAGCGTTGTTCTCATCCTGCTATTATCCTGGTTCATCGATCAAACCAGAGACCCTAATGTGACCTCTTCTACCAAACTGCCAATGACGATTATCCATGCGTCTTGAATTCATTGGCTGGATTGCCTTCAGCTTTGCCACTGTTGAGGTCATGACCAGTCTCGCCGTTCTCCATAGAGAACACTAGCCCATCGCGGTGGCCAAGTGCGACAGTTTTTGATACCTCACCGCGGAGTAGACAAGACAAGAGTAAGCCTTGGCTTGAAAACTACTCCGTACCGTTTTGCCTTATTATCACGAGTGACCATTACATCCTTAGCCCTCGCTTTACCGCCACAGACGTTTGTTGGCCGCATATCCTGATACTTGAGAACCTAAATTTTGCTTGGTTGCTTGTTTGCAAGCGACTATCCGTGCAAGCCCACCATAGGATTGTTGGACAGTTACAGCTGGAAGACAATGCTACCGCCTATCATGCTCATATACTCGCTGTGTCCGCTCACAGGTGAAACAGGTTTCCCCTCTTTATTCTTCCGCTCTTTCTGTTTCTGTCTCGGCTCCATCACAAATATTCTGCCCTACTTCATCGACTGGTCTTGAACCTTTCCGTGAATCTTGAACTGACAGCTTTGTCAAGTTCTCAGCTCCACTGCAATCAGGCAAAGGGATAGTGTCATAGCCTTCTTCAACAGTACTAGTAATGTAACCGCCCACAACGCTACACCGACCTTGTGAGTGTAAATGGAGAGAGAGAAAGACAAAAAGGTAAGTAGGTCGGATCAGAGTTGGTCCCATCAGTGAGCTACAGGGGAGTAACAGACCAACCTCAAGCGTCCTTCAGGATTCCAGCGCCCAATTTCTCCAACATCCTAGTTCACGAATCCTAGCTTTCACGCGTGGTCACTGGACCAGTCCCGTCCGTCACTTCCTGCAAGCAGCACCCCTGTCATCTCTTGCAGCAACGATTGAGATATCTTTCTCATATGCCTTTAATCCGAGTTGATAGTGTCTATTTCTTCGCGTTAGTCATACATAACATAATCTTATGAGCTCAACGCCGGCGGGTTTAGAAGCTCCAGCAAGTTGAATACCTCAACCGAGGTTGAGGCTGTAGTCTCTACAAGAGCCTGGAATTGAAGGTAGCAGACCGAGAATAAGAAGCCAGTTCACCTAAGGATTTTATTGGCTACAACAGCTTGAACAATGTGGATAGATTTGCCACAAGACGTAGTCGTGCCCAACTAAAAAAAAAATACTGTAATAAAGCTATTCCAAAGCTATGAAATACTCGCATCCAGAGCGTAAGCCTGTTCGCTGACATGAAACTTTACATATCCTCCGTCCTTACATCTTCTGTGAGGCTGTGGGACGCGGCTCATTTTCTTGCGACTTTGGTAGCTTCGTGCGCTTCAAGACTATGCTTGGCACTACTCCCTTTGCTAGGCGAATCTATTTTGGTATCGCTGCCAAGAATATGTGTGGATCTGCTCTTTGATATGGTAGTGCCATCATCCTTCAGTTGATGAGGTGGTTTCGCGACTTCAGGTGTCATGGGCTGATGAGCATGAATATCATGTGGAGTCACCCCACTGGCTGTATCGGCCAAAGCATCGCTACCAAGGCTATGACCATGATGGGGGTTGGCAAAATAAGTCTTCTTATCGGCTAGTAAGTCGTGGGAGGCGGTCGGCTTAGTTGAATCGATCGGGAGATCCTGTCGAAGTTCGTGATCCGATCTTGTCACAGGGGTTCTCATAGGGGAGGCGGCATCGTGATGGAGCTGGTACGATGAGTGTTGATCGCGCCGATGTGTTTTGACGTCAGTCTCCAAGTCGTGGGGCGAATACACATTACCAGTAACAACAAGATCATGGTCCTCCAATGAATGCTTGCCCGCCATTTTAGCAACGGCGCGCTTTAATGGCTTTGATGGCTCCTTCCCCGCTAGTTCATCGTCCGGTTTAATGGGGACCAAGTACTAATGATGATCCAGATAGTGAACTTGCGGGTAGGCATTGGTATTCTCCGAGGTGACAGCATCACTCTTCGAGCTGTGCTCAGCTGCCTGGCGGGGAACTGCACCATGAACGCCTTGGTTAGACATAGATGCCTCGACTCTGTCTGATCCAGTTCTGATAGTCGCCGGGCTCAGATATGTCATGGGAGTGTGTGATTGATATTGACTGGTAACCGACCGCTCTTGAACATGACGTTCTTTGAGTCTCTTGTGCTGCTTCTCGCGAAGTAAAATCTCTTGCTCATTTCTAACCACCGTGAGACAGGGACAGCAGCAGCCGTCTATCCAGTCGGAGTACTCGTGGCCGTCAATACCGTAAAACGTGCGGACAGTGGTTTGGAGCTTGGCCAAAAGGCTTCCATAGACTAAGGATTCGTTTGTCAGATGACACTCACAAACACATAACGGTCATACTTAGCAAACATACGTGGAAGACAAAGAGCAAACTGAACACAGTCAGGATTGCAGCAACCACGATCCGGAACAACTTCAGTATCATGTCCAGAAAGTGCCGCCTTTAGACGCTGAGAAGTCCGAGAGTAAATTCCACAGGGCCAAAATGATGCAGTGAGGCAAGACTTGGTATTGAAGGCTCTGTCGTAGACATCAGTAGCTTGCCATTGCCACTGCCGTTTACGTTCTTCTGCGGCCTGTTTTTCCATGATTGCGGAAGGGCGAGGTGTATAAAAAGGAGTAGGATGGATGTTATACCAGGCTGGTGGATTCCGCAGATGACTGAATCTGGGATCCTGCGTCCAATGGATCTGGCGATTCATACTCGAACAGACCTCCAGTTAGGAGCCGTCTCTGATGCAAGCACTACTTGGGCGCCTGCGTTGACGAGCAAAGAGTGATACGTCTCCAGGTGTAAAGAAGTGTTGTCGTACAAGGGAGGGAGACTATGAGATGTATTGGAGCCGACTGATGTGCAAGAATGACGAGAATCGAAATGGAATTGCTGAAGTGTAAGATGGCGGGTGGAGAGCAGAGAGCAGAGAGCAGAGAAGAAACAAGAGCTCAACCTCCGAGGAAGCGGAAACACTAGCAATGCTGATATGAGGAACCAAGTGTGCGGAAAGAGTCCACGAAGTTGAAAGAGCAAGAGCGGTGGGTGGTCTACGCGTCACTTGCCGTATCCGACAGACAGCGCCATCATTATACATCGCAGCGCTTATTGATGCGAGGCAAGTTGCATTGGCTTCGGTGTCGGAGCTTACAATCATTGATGCAATGCGCTGGCTCTCGGTGTTCACGCCATGCCTGCAGAATATTGATGTGCTTTTGAGGTCTGCGATCCTGAGCCTCATGTCTTGACGGTGCCTTTCGTTAAAATCGGCCAAGAAAAACAGGGTTTAGACAGGGGAAAAGTAATTGCCTGGACAAGACGTACGGAATATGTCATGTGGCTGCATCGAGACAAGACTCATCTAAGGCTATGCCTTTGACTTGGGATGAAGGTGTGTGAGAGCATGGCTGTTGAAATGTGCATTAAAGCGTAAACCATAGAATGAGGTTGCGTCGTGCAACATAAATAAGCACGTGGCTAATACGCATGGGTTTTCAGAGCTGGCGCGGGAAGGGTTGTTGAATCTCTAACGAGTGCAATTGATCGAAAGCTACGGTAAGGATGAATAAATATTGTATATTTCATAGGACATATTCCCTACGGAATAGATCTATGCCAGATGCCATCCCCAAAACATGTAATTTTGTTACGGTCGCCAAACGCCCCCCTAATTGTCAAAGTCGGGTTCCGGCAAGATGTGCTAGCTGCAAAGGTTGAGTAGATCCGAATCTGCGCTAGAGAATTCCACCCTTGGCAGATTTCCGCACTTCACTACGACTAATTGATCATGCCATGCCCCAGCAAACGTACGGTGGTGAAGGAGATTTCAAACTGGAGCACTTGCACCCTCATATGAAACTGCATTTCCCTTTCTACGCTCCATCGTCGCCCTTGTAAATTACAATCTGATCTGGAACATTCTGACCATTTAAACAGCATGCCGGCCTTCGGTGCATCTCAACACTTTGCTCAGGTGATTGAATCTCTATGTTAAATGAGGGCCGTGCAATCAGATGACAGTGTTGCGAGTGCATCCTCCGATCGCTGCATTGAGCGCCTAGTCCTGTTGACAATAAAGGATATTTTAGCCGCTAGCTAGCGTCATGTAAGATGTTCAAGCTATTGGCGACAAGACCATGCATTCCAGCATTTTGGTGTCCATGACGATGGCTCACGGTGTACGGAGTACTCCCTAGGCAGTCCTCGACAGAAGACGGCTGTTCAGCACCCCCGCGAAGAGGAGCGAGTACGGACAGGTCGGTCACCT
The DNA here is from genome assembly GCA_032433595.1 of Conoideocrella luteorostrata. Lineage (NCBI taxonomy): Eukaryota > Fungi > Ascomycota > Sordariomycetes > Hypocreales > Clavicipitaceae > Conoideocrella > Conoideocrella luteorostrata. Next base: position 11,499 of record JASWJB010000287.1, read on the forward strand.
GATGGTCCCAGCACATCTGTTCGTGATGAGCGGTGACCGCATTAATACTTAACATCACGCGTACCCGACATGTACATCCCAAGAGTTAAGACGCAAATTGGGGGATGGCGAATATTACAGCAATAGGAAAGGACGAAGGCGAACAAAACATGAAAGAAGATTTCCCAAGTTCAAGACCGGCGGCCACTAGCAGAGGACCAAGTGCCAAGCGCCAAGCTCTGTCGGAGAGAACGTCCAAACAAAATTGAACCTAGCAGCCAAACAAACGACAAACGATCCTTTACTCCGTGCTCCGTACGGAGTAGTTAGTGATTCAACAGATCCTTGTTGGGCTGCGGATGTTGGCACAGCCGGGATTCTACTCTAAGCCAACTAGAACCATGGGCGCTTGACTCGTTTGATGAACTATACAACGCCACTAACTCCGTCATGAGGTATTTGAGATATGGCTCTAGGCCGGCACGGCGCAAAGTCGTCCTCACTGCATGTAGCCGCTCATCCAGATGCAATGGAAAAGCGATGTACGCCTTGCTGGACTTGATGCGGACGCGAGACCCTATTGCTATGGTGTTGCCGTTTCGGCACTTGGACAATAGGCCATGGATCTCCTGAACCTGTTGTAGATTCTGCTGCTTCCACAGTCTGCACCTTCAGCAAGGCACCAAGCGCAGAGGCTAATAGATCAAGGTTGTCACGGTTGTGTCCCCTGCCGCTAATTCGTGTCCGCCGACCCTTGTCAAGCCGCCAATGGCCTAGGGCACATGGAATTTGGTTGGGCAGTCACAATTTCGCCTCCCCAATCAGGGTAGCATGGGCAGTCGCATTGGTCCCCCTCTGCAGATGGAACGGCATGGGTCAGTAGGAGCGGGAGATGGAGGAGCAGCCCATTTTTGGCAAAGACCTTACGGGAGCAGCGCCAGCTGTCGGCGGTCGCATCGAGATATTGTGTGCACATCTTTTCGCAAGGTGCTGCTAACAGCTGTGTAGGAGGATCAGCACAGAGTACTCCGTACTCCTCCGAAACTACTGCGCCGAGCAAAGACAGGACAGTAACTAGGCCCGACCACGAAAGCTCAAGTGTTGAGGCTAGTAAATTAAGTCAGGGCCAAAAGTCAGTTCGTGGGGCACGAGCCACGGCCCATCTGCTCCATTCTGGTCCATCCAGCCTAGTCCGTGGTCGCACCTCCCTCCTCCCTCCGCGATGTGACAGACGAAGCTTGTCTCCCACTCCCATTGCAATGAATTAGGATCCTCCCCAATTCCCGTCCCAACTCCTGGTCTCGCTCTCCCTGGACTCGTGCTCAGTCTCTCTGGGATAGAGTGGTCTGGTGCGCAACTCCAGGAATCACAAAACCTTGGTAGCTCCCGCTTTCATTCCCCATTCATTCCCAATTCATTTGCCCCCAGTGCCTAATACTTAATAAAGTCGATCTCTTTTCTTCTGTTTTTCTCCTGCATCGTTCCATTGGGCGGATTGGCATCTTCGTCGCCCTCCTCTCCTTTGAAAAGCAATTGCCGATATTTGGCGGTCTAATAGTGACGGTAGTGTGCCCTTTTGTTTGCCCCCTGCAACGAAACAAGGGGATCGGTTGAGTGGCTGGGCTAGGTGTGCGCTTCGTCTACGCGCTGGGCTTGCGACCTTACTCCCTACCGTCGTTACACTACAATCCTTTTCAAAGGCACGAAGCAAAGCAGACTGAAGAGAGAAGAGAAATCTCTACCTTCATCAGCTACATTCACGGTCACTTTTGTGCAGGACGCTGCGCATTCGACAATTGACTCGCGCTATCATCGCTACTGTTGTGGTCTGAGCCACTACACAAGCCTCAGCTGCACTAAACTAGGTAAATTTTGCCTGACTATTACTTCTTTTTCTTTGCCAAACACGGTGTTTTCTTTTCTTTATTTTTTATTTTTCCCAATAACCTCTGCATCTCCCGTGCGGTCTATTCCAAATACGGATTGGTAAAGAGAGCCAAGACTTGCGGTGGTTTCCTCCGTCTGTCGTCACGCTGCTCAATCTTACTTTGGACCCTTTTATCCAATTGCATTCCAACCAGACGCAAACATTCCTTGCCTCACCCAAGTTTACCTAAACAACGAGCCTTTCTCGTTAACGATAACACAGCTATAATCAATCATGGCATCACACGAAGAGAAGACTCAAGGCTATCCCTTGACGGAAACCAATCTAACCGTACCCAACCGAACGGCCAAAGGACCGTCAGTTCGAACGGCCTCCTTGGAGCGAACGCCGAGCGGAACGACCGCACGGTCTGACAACAGCAACCCGTTCGAAACAGATGTCGAGGCTATGCTCACCAACAGCTCCGTTGACAAACCAAGGGGCAGCGTCATTCTTACCAGAAAGAAGGATTGCCAGGTCTGGCCTGACAAACGCGACTGGAAGCAGAGAGCCAAGGCGGCCAAGAAGAACCGCAGCTGTGCATTCATGCAAAAACTAAGCCGCCGAAATAGAAATTTGATCAAGGCCTTGATCATTGTCCTCGTCGTTGGCATCGCAGTTGCCGTCGGCTTCGGCGTCAGCAAACCTCTTGGAGCCCCTATCTGGGGTGACAACACCTCGCACTAGGAACTCAACTTTCGCAACGACTTTATCATTGAGCATTTCCACGAAACACGTCAGCAATCACGGTCACAATATTGGCATAAATATGCGTTTTCCGACTTCAATACTGGTTGTAATACCCTCGAGAACGGCATGCAGTGCCGTCGGCGCCCAAGTGCCTAATTATTTTCTTATTCGTTTTCTTCCACACACTTCTCTCGGCTCTGTGGGGGTTCGTTTTTGGAGCAACAACTGCAATTTTTACAGCTACAGCAATATTTGCAGCACTGCTTTGTCAGTCCCGACCGAAACAGGAGAAGATCATTCGCATTACAGCACGGCGTTTCCTGGCGTTTTTAGCCCTCAACGGGTAGCTACACATATTGATATTACAAGATGGAGGAGAAATATGATACGGATCGATTCGTTAGATCATGGAAGACATGTGTTTGTTTTAGAGTAAAGGCTTATAGATGTGCGTCTGGGAATATGGATGCAATACATTTAGGCCATGTAATGAGCCTCGTGCCAATTTACCCGGACCATTTAGCCTGTCCACATTCTCAGCCGTGATTATTTATTATGCGTCGACCGAAAGTCTCTAATCGATTGTGGTTGAAGCTTAGCCGCCTGCCTTTGCGGGAAACCACCTTGCAATTGAGTTTTCATTATTGGCTAAGGACAATAGTGCCCGTAGGACTCCACCACGACGTGGCGCGGCATCTGTGTGGTCAACTCGTCAACAGGTGCGCTCTGTTTCTCTAGGTTCCTGCACAAGCTGGCCTGGAACATGCAGAGCGCCCCGCCGCCACCAGCTAGCTCCAGCTTTTATCTATTTACCCAATCTGCCAGTACGCGGAGTACTCCGTTGTTAGTCCTGCCGTGTCATGTCAAGTAACTAGTACTCCGTAGGCTGGTCGCCCATGTGTTCTCCATCTCTGGTGCCTGGTCAACTGTGAAGCGAGAGATCTTGTTCAAGTCTAGATGGATTGCGGGCCAACTACAGCCACTAACCACTCAAGCTCTGAAGACGCATGCTAAGTGCGGCATTTAGCTGCGTATCGTACGATGGACTGCGCGTAGTGCCTACTGTTGACGCTCAGGCTGTTTGAATATGCAGCGTAAAAGCAGACAACTACTTAGGTGCTTGCCCTGACGTTCTGGAAGGACTATGAGGAATTTGTCTGGAATCGTGGTGCGGGGTTAACGTTATCAGTTGGCCATCTTTGGCACCAGTGACATGCCGGACGGATTGTTGTGGTTGTTAGGTAACTAGTAGCAGAGCGCCGACGTTACGTTTCTGCGCGGGCCGCAGCAATGTAGGTAAGACCACTGGTCCGTGATAATGAGCATGACGGAAGTATTTGATCGGTGAAGGGGCTGTAATGTGGGATCGATAACGCAGAGGCTTGTGTGGATCGCTGAAACAAGGGAGGTTATAATGATGAGCCGTGGCAAAGGGGTGCTTCTAGATTGAATGCAATATACATGTATGATTGTACTATTTGTCACGAGTGCGTTAGATGCTGCTTACGTGCCATTGTAACCAATAATACTAGATTGCCATGTTGTCTAATTGCCAATGTACTCCGTATCAGTGTATGCCTCTCCCCTGCAGGCCATCTTCCCGTCCTGTGTCATCATCATCGTTCTCTTCTTCCTCGTCGTCTTCTGCTTTTCTGCTTTAACCCGCCAATCCACATATACAGTACTGTGCCATTGACCTCACTGGGCCAGCCCAAAATCCAAACACCACATACAGAACTAGACGCGGGTAACGCATTCATCGGCTGAGGAGTCCGGCCGGCATGACCGTTGATCTTGCATCGGTGTGCCAAGCCGTCATCCATCGCCCGCCGTTTAAAAGCTCAACTGCAATGGGCAGCTCTGGTGCCCGGTAATACGGTCCAGTCAACCAGAAAGCCGACCAATCTAGCCAAACAAGACAAAGAAAATAAGTGCGGTTAGTATGATTACAATGTGCTGATAATACTCCACTTCTGTCTTCCCATTCCTGTAGCAAGACAGTCCGTCATTCAGAAACACCAGCTATGGGTCACAAGCACACACCAACCCAGTGACGCTGGACCATTTGTAGCCTGGATCGTTCGTTCGTTTGTTTTCGATCCGCCATTTTCCTATTATTAATCTCGAGTCGGAGACTGCATATCGTGACATTTGTACCGGAGAAACAGTCATGCTGCCTAAGATAAAAGTCGTTTATATCCAAGCGGAGCCAACTCTTACCAGACATGTCCGTCAGACAGACTGGTACAGCAGAAGAGGCTCGCCCACGTTTTCGATTTCGGGGATGGTGCATTTTAGGTCGAATGCCTTTGAAAGGACAATCTTGAAAATCTGCCAGTATAATTAGTTGGCTGTATCCAAGGGCGAGACGCTCATATATTACCTTTTGCACATTGATACTATGACTCGTACTCGAAAATATCAATGACGCACGCATGGCCTTGGCAAAGCGCCTCGCCTACAGCAAAAGTTAGATTTTTCCAATTTGAACGTCATCTAAACGTCGGTCTTTTGACGTGGTTCCTTACCTGATTTGAAATCTCTTCTTGATCTGGGAGAGGAAAATTCACAAAGTGATCGTATTTCGTCCCTACCAAAATCGGGATGGCTGTTTTGTTGAATCCTCGGCCTTGTCTGTACCATTCTTTGATGCTGTTGAGCGTGCTCTTCCGTGTCAAGTCAAACATGAACAAGATAGCCACCGCATCATTACACACCAACGGCAACATGTTGACAAACTCTCGTTGACCGCCCAAGTCCCAGATTGAGAAGGTGATTTCGGTATTTCGGATTGAAATGGTCTTTTCCATGAAGTTAACACCCAGGGTTTGAATATAATCTTCATCCCAGCTGCCTTCGACGTATTTGACCATGAGGGATGTTTTGCCAATCTGCGCATCACCCACCATCCCGACCTTGATCACCACGTGATTCCGACCGTTAGAGGGCTCGCCAGAGCCTGATCGATAGTCGCTGTGAGCTTGATGTGTTGGATTGGACAGCCCGCTTGCCGGCCGTGATAATGAAGGGCCAGGCACGGGAGGCGTGTATCGATGGGTGGGGTCGTCGTCGTGTCGCGGGCTGGCAGGCATGGCCTGGTCTAATGAATGGCCCTGTTGGTGGTGAAAGCCATTATTGGAGGCGATGTGCGGGGAGCCTTCGATGCCTCCGAATGTATCGTCGTGGCCATCGAGGGGCGTCACAGGCGCTTGGTGATCCGTCTCCATGGCGTCGACCATGGCCTCGTTGCCGTGAAGTTGGTCGGAGACAGCGGCACCCGCTGCGGGTTCTTGAAGAGGATCCAGCTTGGCAGCTTTTGGCGATTGTTGAGTGAGGTGAGTGGTATGGCCGCGGCCAGAGAGTGAGTGAGCAAAGAGCACGAAACAGACCAACGCGAGGAATTGCGGGTTGAAGCCTGACTTCAGCTGGTGGGACGCAACGCAACGGAGCCCGTCAGTTTCGGCGGAGAGACCGCACACCACCCTCCCTGCGAATAGGAAGCTAAGCTTGGGAGCAGCTGAATAGCACCAGAATGCACGCAGCAGGGAGCAGAATGACGGCTAATAAACAAAACAGCCCGATCTGCTGGGATTTGATCCCGGGTTCGATGGTGGTGGCCGGGATGTGGCGCCGGGGACTGGCAATAAAGATGAGGGGTTCAAATGATGGAAGAATGACGGGAAGTAATTTGAAGCTACTAATAAAGGAGCGCGCGTGAGCCAAACCACAGGCTTTCCGTTGAGGCGTAACTCGCTCAGTACTCCGTACAGAAGCCAGAACTCGACTCAGAAGCAGAAGCAGAAGCCTGACGGTTATGAGGACCTTAACCTTGCTTTGAATGGGCAGGGGTAGATTCGATGTGGGTTTTCCCGTCCTGCACAGCGTAACACGCACGATGGGATTAGATGGTAGGGCAGACGAGAAGGGAGCAAGTTGGCGCAGTGTGGATTGGCGGAGGCGGAATTTTCAAACAACCGCAGTTTTGCTTGCAGCAATTGCATATTTCAATTGATGGTCAGCTCAATGCCCGAGCGAGTACTTGCTCAGTCGGGACGCCTGAACATTCGCTAAGAAAAACAGTGTTGATAAAACAATTGTCTACTTGTTGTGCGCTTGTGTTTGAAACTAGGGTTCATCCGAATATCGAGATCATGTCTAATTGCGTCAGTATCGCCGTCGCTAGGTGCTGTGCACTACCTTCAGGCCTTAGCGCCCGCTGTTGCAGCTGTGCATCGCGACAAAGAAGTCACTGATATGGCAAAGCTTTTGGCGTTCGTTTTACCAAGTACTTGGGCGTCTACGTATAGTAGTTTAGCCCGCTGAAGCGTCATGATGCAGGACGGCCTTTAACAGTAATATCTGCAATTTCCATTATCCGTCATCTTTCTTTCGAAGGGCGCAGTTTGCGGGAGACACAGCAGTAATGGCAAGGCAACAAAAAGCCCAAGACAGTCCTCAGACCCATGCTCATGCACTCTGTACTTCGGTGCTGCCGATTCAAGGCCGGATATATGCCGTGAGTGTTTCAAACTCTCCCAATTGATACATATCGCGTAATGTCTCTCGCTTGTGGCAGGTGAGTTGTCCATTCTCATCTGTGCATGGGGCGAGGGCCTCTCGCCTGTGCCTTGCGGAGGCCGTTGGGGCTCCTGGTGTCTGTGACGCCACTGCAGAACATCGCACAACAGCGCGTAGTCACTGAGCCACAGCGCCTAACTGAGAGCCACCGCCGCAAGCAGCGCGGTCCGTTTTCGCCTAGTCAGCCCGCTCCCGCATCTTGGCTTCTTCCGCCCATGCCTTGTTTGATGCCCATCAATCGATAGCTATCTGCCAGTCTTGAATGCAGGGGCTTTCTCTCATCTTATGCACACAGGTCTGTCCTAATTTTCAGAGAAGACTAGAAATTTCTTCATGTCAACCGCCATTGCATTGCATTCTTTTACGTACAGCGCTCCCCCTCGATCCCTCGCCTCTCGTAACCTCCATCCTCTTGAGGCAAAGAAGGGACAAACCAAGGAAGCTATTATGTTTCGTTTGCTTTGATTGGCTGCGGCGCTCCATCCAGCACTTGACTGGCTCTCCCAAAACGCTCAAGCCCAACCCCACACATCTCCTGGTCTCCAATCAAGGTCTGCATCAGGTCCCGCTGCTCTTGAGAGCCCAAGCACCAGGCGATTTCGGCCTTGCAGCGTTGGCCCAGATGACTAAGTGAAATATTCAGTCGCTGAGCCGCCTGTAGCAGCTTCGCCGGAGGTCGGCCAAGTCCTTCAACAATCTTTCCGTCCGCCGCCTTATCAATGCTTAATTCTTCTTTACGCCCGCAGTGACTGTTTGTTATTGACCAAGCAGTCGTAGTTGCTGCTGCATTCTGTGACAGAACATCTCCTCTCTCTATCGTCACGTTCAGCACATATCTTCCGACACAATGGCTTCGATTGCCTGTTCTTTGCGCGCTGTCGCCCGGCCCGCGGTTATGCGCGCCGCTCCCCGCGCCGCCTTCCGCAGCTTTTCAACCTCTCGCATAAGTACGTGGCGGTAGCCGTCCTCGAAATCCTGCCTTTCTTCTAGCATTAGCGATGTGGCCCGGGGTTTTCAGAGCGGCATGAAGAGTACCTACTAACACGTACCTCATCTAGGCTTGGTCAAGAAGTACACCAAGGACCACGAGTGGGTTGACCTGTCCGCCGACCGCAAGTCCGCCACTATCGGAATCTCTGAATACGCCTCCGAACAGCTTGGTGACGTTGTCTACGTCGAACTCCCCGAGACCAGCGGCGATTTCGTAGAGCAGGGAGACGCCATTGGTGCCGTCGAATCCGTCAAGTCTGCCAGCGACATCAACGCCCCGATCAAGTGCAAGGTTGTCCAAGGCAACGTTTTGCTTGAGGAAAAGCCCTCTACCATTAACCAGGTTCCTGAGGATGACAGCAATGGCGGTGGCTGGATCGTCAAGGTCGAGGTTGACGAGCAAGGTGCTAAAGAGTACGATGAGCTGATGGACGTCGAGTCATACAAGGCTTTTACTTCTGAGTAACGAGCTTGGGAGGTAATCGGTTTTGCTTGATTGCGTAGCTTTAGCTTTGGGGAGGGGGGTTTGGAAACAGCTGATGGAGCAATAGACAACCGTTTGTGTGTTTCCTTGCGCGGGACATATCTGGGATCTTTACTCAAATCCCTTGTTTGTATTTCACAACTTGGACACAGCTCAACCTGGCACAGGAACAAAAATGAAATTCTGACAAACGTTGGGGGTTGATCAACGATGTGGTATGATTTTACACCATAATCGAACGTAGAGCCAAATCGGTGCAACAACGTATTTATCACGCTGTACACATATTGCCCGTTGCTTGCCCAGTAGCCCATCAATACGCAGCAAACTACTTGGGACCGCAGTGTGTGGCGGCATGGTAAACCATTTTGACTTTTTTATTGGTCCTTTTACTGTTTTTACCTTCAGTCGCCCATCATGTTAGCTATTTTCCCTCTGGGCGAGCTTTATTGATAGCGTCTAGAATTTTATCGGCCCCCTTACTAACCAACTCCTTTGCCGCCCTTCTGCCCAAATCGTCCGCTTCCTGTCTCGTAGCCAGTGCTTCCAGAAAGTCGACATCAACGTACTCCTTGCCATCCACAGAAACCACCGTCGCCCTCAGGCTCAACTTCCCCTCAACCCATTTTGTCTCAACCCCTATCGGCACACTACAACCACCCTCCAGCTCCCTCATCAGACTCCTCTCCGCCAAGCAAGCCAATGTCGTCTCATGATGCTCAATTTTCCGAAGAGCTTCCAGCACCCGTTCATCCCCGGCCCTGCACTCCACACCCAGCGCACCCTGTCCCACGGCATGCAACATTCCCCCGTTTTCAAAGTCCAGATATTGCGAGATATGCTCTCCCAAGTCCATGCGCAGGAGCCCTGCTGCAGCAAGAACAATTGCTACCAGCTCTTGGTCTGACTCGAGCTTTCCGAGTCTTGTTTGAATGTTCCCACGTACAGTCTTGAATTGTAGGTGAGGGTACCGTCTAGCCAGCTGTGCCCGTCTACGGATGCTACTCGTGCCGATGACGCTGCCGTCTGGTAACTGATCTATTGTTTGCCACTTGTTTTTGTCTCGCAGTTCTTTTTTTATGACCAGTACATCGCGAGCGTCCTCACGGGTGGTGATTGCGCCGAGGGTACAGTTGTCGGGTAAGACGGTGGGCATGTCTTTGAGGGAGTGAACGACGATATCGACTTCTCCGGCAGTGAGCATATCCTCGAGCTGGGTTGTCCAGAGGCCCTTGCCGCCGAAGTTGTAGAGGGCTGTGTTCTGGTCGCGATCGCCGGTGGTGGTGGTGCCGCGGATGGGGAAGGAGTCGGAGGGGAAAAGCGCTTGGAGGGAGGCAACGACGAGCTCGGCTTGAGCCATGGCCAAGGGCGATTTGCGAGTGCCGACGGTGATAGAGTTTGCAGCCATGGTTGCGACTTGTCGACGGCGTTTGGAGTTTGCGTGTGATGGGAATTTGTGTCGGAAGTGGCACTGGTAGGTTAAGAAATTATTGTCGGACCTGAGAAGCTAGGTCAATTGGTCAATTCATGGAGGGGTCGCAACAGCTGTCAACCGGCGGGGTAGGTCGGCCAGCAGCATGCTTTGCAAGGCGGGGCAACAGCGATTATTTAGACCTTAATGGTCACCGTGCGAGTGTACAGTGCTGACCATCATTTCGTACAATGCACTGCGGTTGGTGTGTTTGTCCCGTGAAGTGAAGCTTTGAACTCGTGCTACAAGTCGAATTCGAGGGATGGCAGTCGAAGTATACGACATGGAGTATCTAATACTTCTAGCATATCCAAATAAGAGTGCAGCAGGACATCGAATCCCTCGTCGCTCCCCCTGTCCCGGTTACTTATAGAATCGATTTGCCAACATTGGCTACACACTGGTCTGTGTCAGTAATCCTGCTTGCCACTCGCACATGGCTCGCCAGACTGTAACATGAACACAAAAACAAGATGCTTTCCTCGAATCTACATAAAGCAGTACGAATTTGGGGCCATGTCTTACGGGAATCAAACCACTCATATATAAACGACATGAAACCCTTCACCATCGCAAGCCGCTTCCTATTTTGTAGTGTCCTGACAGCCATATTCATCCACAGAGATCACTACAGCCAGCCCCGTTGCGAAGAAAACCCATTTGATCACTACGCTTTCTCAAAATGAGATTCATACTCCCATTTCTAACCTCCATCACACTCATCAAAGCCTCACAGGCATCAGTTGCAGATACATTCGTTGCGGCGCCCAACTCGTCAACCTCCGCGGCACCAACATCAACTCCAGACGGAACCATCTGTGAATGCGGTTACACGTACTGCTCTTCCGTCCTGATGGCCATGAGTACGTATCTCGAAAAGAAAATAGTCAGACCAAAATGATATCAATTCTGACACGCACTTCATGTAGAAAAGCCATGGACTTCGCAACAACTCGCGAGTGCATATTGTGCCACACCCAACGCCGTGTGCAGCAGCGGCGGTAAACCCAGCACAGGTGTAAGCTCTGCCTTGTACATCTGTTTGTGTAATGACCCTGGTCAGAAGCTGGGAAATACCCTGAATTTGCTGTGTGCTTGTGATAAGTGTATGGTTGTCGCGCCGGATTTCAGGGGCAGGTGTGAGACGCCGTGTCATGCGGGCCAGTGCAAGGCTTGAAACAGGGTAATGGTTTAAGTAATATGAGCTTGAGGCTTAGACCAAAGTAGTGGTCGTCGTCATCGTGCAGTTGTTGACGAAGCTATGGAGGCTGTGGAGGGATGGATTGAGGCTGGGATAAAAACACGCGAGTTTAACAGTCCATCAACACGAATTCTTTAATCATGCAAAATATATAGCCAAAAAAAACCCCCCATTTTCTTCATGATCAATTGCACTGTTTTGGACTACAGAAAATAAAATCTCTCAGATTGATGAATGAACGTGAAAACGGAGCTGCACGTGAACCTACACTTGTTATAGGGTAGTGCTGGCGAAGGCGCAGGCAACTTGGATGTTGTGGTTCGGCGTCGGTTAGGTATAAGTTCAAAATACAACGTCAATTCTGGTCTAGAAATTACTCTTCTCTATAATTGCATATTTAATATAAACTATATCACCATATCAGTGTGAACTCTCCGCTGGGGTACATTACCCAATCAGCCGCGTCCTGGACGGGTATCCTACCCCCCGTTGTCGCCTGCACCGGCCAGCTTCAGTCAGCAATGCAACGGCATCCTTGACACCAATCCTATCGTAAACAACACTGATCAAATAGATTTTAGACGCATTGGATGGTCTAGAACCTTCCATAAAGGAACACATCATGGTCCAGATTGTCAAGTTAACCCCCGAAACGCTCGTCACCGCTCCGCGACGAGGTGCAGCAGTTCCCAACGCTGACGGCACGCTTGCGCTCTTTACGGAATCAACGCATAAGATCGGTAAGGGCACAGTCGCCGAGATCCGGGTGCTAAATATACAAACCAATACGTCGTTGGAGCTCACAGATGAAGATGGGGTTCATGACGTGCAATGGATGCCGGGTACGCGGGACGAAATCGTCTATCTGAAATCAGGAGACAGAGGCGTGACGCAAGCTATAGTTGCTAGTGGACACGACGTCAAGAGAGAGCGCTACGTTGCTGCTGCTTTTAGTGCGCCTGTGTCTAACTTGAAATTGAAGGCTTTGGATGATGGCGTGGCATTTGTGGTGACGGGATTGGTTGGCCATGATGGCTCGCTTTACAACGAGACGACGGCTGAGAAAACATCTACGGCCATGGTGTTTGATACACCTGCTATCAGATTCGTAAGAAATTCGTCAGCAGCCTCTGCTGGAAACCTACTAATGTTCTCCAGTGGAACGAACTGTATCGAGCACAGAGGTTCTCTCTGTGGTACAACAAACTTGTGAAATGGGATGGAAAATGGCGGCTCGCAGGGGCTTTGTTCAATCTCATAAGCGAAGCCTATCTCGAAGCACCGCTGGGTATGTATGGCCCTGGCGAGCCGACTGGTAACTTCGACATTGGTCAGAAGGGTATTGCTGTGGTGGCTAGGGACACGACTGTTCGAAACCCTCAATACACGTACACTTCTGTTCAAGTATATGTGCCTCTGGCATCGTTCAGCTCGCCACCGACCACAAAGCCGCTACAAATATTAGCGCCATCCTTCAAAGGGCAAGGACTTGCACAGAATATACGAATAAGTCCGGATGGCGCCGTCATCGCTTACCTAGCCACTGACCTGCGCGACCTGTATAATCGGCAAATCCACTTTGCACCTTCCGAGAGCCTCGAAGTAAACAAAATATTAGGTGGGCAGACGCAGAATATCAAGACAGGCAGAGAGCCACCTGCGGGATTTGAATTTGCAGGTTCTTCTGCAAACTTAGTAGTACACAGCGAGAAACATGGGCGGTCTATCCTCGATCATGTAAATGTTTTTGATGAATCGCGATCACGATCATTCTACCAAGGTGGCGGCATTAGTACTTTCTATCCTTTGAGACACGACAGATGGGATGAATTGGTCGTTTCAAGCTCAACATTGATTGCCAGCTGTGTCTGGCAGCTGGTAGGGGTGCCTGGGGCATCAATGCGGATAATGTCGCCGTCACTGCGGAATAATGGCCAGAAATTTGGTCTCCATGAGGGTATGATCCGTGAGTTTTGGTATGCCGGAGCGGATGGGATACTTGTCCATGCGTTTATGGTAGTTCCGAGCGATTTTGACGAGATGAAGAAGTATCCTGTCGTTGTGCGACTGCACGGAGGCCCTGTTTCGTCGTGCAACGACTCCTGGATAGTGGCGGTAAGTGCTGTTAACATGTATCCCTGCATGGCGGAAGTCAAAACTGATCGAAAGTAAGCATGCGAACTTTGCCGCATGGGCTGAGCAAGGATATGTTGTCGTTTTGCCAAATCTTTCCGGAAGTGTAGGCTACGGGTTGGAATTTGCAAGGAGTACGTCCATCCCCCCAAAAATATGCATTATACTCCGCAGCTAACATAACATGAGTAGGAGTCAACGATTCGTGGGGCGGTAAGCCGTTCACAGACCTTCAAAAACTGATGGATCATCTCTCCAAGATCCAGTTTCTCGACATGGAGAAAGCGGTTCTCGCCGGAGGGAGTTATGCCGCCTATTTGATAAGTTGGTGTTTTGGCCACGACATCATCAAAAAGGTAAAGCCTGACAACGCCGTACACGGTCCCTTTCGTAACCATTTATAAATTACGATCAAATTGAAACTAACAAAGCAGTTCTGCTGCGCCATTTGGCATGATGGAATTTTCAGTACCCCCTCGTGCCAACTGCAGAGCGACATCATCATAAATGACGGCAGTTTCGGCTTCTCGCCTTACCCGTGGGAGAATATGGCTCGCTTCGAAGCATTCAACCCTTCAAGACCGGAGCTCTTGGAGAAATGGAAGAATGCTCCACCCACGATCATCGTTCACAGCGAGAAGGATTACAGATGTCCTATGACGGAAGGACTGGCGGCATTCAATACTCTGCTGGCGCATGGGGTGCCGAGTCGGTTTTTGACGTTCTCTGATGAAGGCCATATCGTGGAAGGGGCAGAGAATATATTGCAGTGGTATAGGGTAGTATTTGACTGGGTCAGGAAGTGTGTTGATGGGGAAGTTACGAGGCAGAGTGTGTCATGGTGATTAATGTGGTTTTACAATATACGATAAGTCTATGAGGGAGAACCAATTTCTTTTTTAAAAAAAAAAAAGTTAGTAGATGAAATCAACAACTATCTTACAACAATCTGACATCTTACTTGTGCTTTGCTTTGTTTCATTTACGTGCATCTTACACCTTACAACCTCTGCGATAATACCTAATACCGACAATCCGTGTGCCACGTCTAGCATCCCACTAGGCGTATCCAGAACGTAACAGATGTTCTCCTTGTTGGTTTGGTGTCCTAGCTTGACAAAAAGGAAAGCTAAAAAAGGAAACACTCGAGCAACAGATGGCAAACAACGCACTAAGTACAGATTAGAATAGGACCACGCCACCGATCTATCGACCTATCGACCCATTAACCTATTAACCTATCGACCAGGTCTGGCGAGCAGAGTGACGCGGACATGGATAGAGGCGCAGGGCAGACTCTCGTTTTCCGCCCGGAGCCGACCTGTTGGACCGACTTAGCGCCGCATCCCCGCAGAAGACAAAAGCTTTGATTCTGGATGAGACTGCGTTGCTGGTTGGCTGGATGCGTGGAAGACGCATAGAACAGGCGGAATGCGGTGTTGGTGGTGTGGCGGGTGATGTGTGCGTCTCTGTCGGACAGCATCTTGCTTCTGTTCCCCAGATTTTGGTGTGGATGGTTGAGAGACTACTCCGCTGTCCGTCCAAGAAGGTATGGAGTACTCCGCAGCTACCCTCCACACGGCACCTGCCCCCCACTCGCCGCCGGCTGGCGTTCAAGATGCCTCCCAGCCGCCCCTCCGTGCCGCTCACTTGACCCCTGAAACCCCGCATCGCTTGCACCACAACAGTTACGCAGCGTTGGGCTGGCTGACTGTTGATACATCAAAGTCGACTGGACTTGGCGTTGGTTGGCCTGGACCAATGCTGTCACCAGTGCGGTGCAATACAGTGCAGTATGCGATTAAATACACCCGGGATGCATGCAACTCATCCTGTGTACTTGCTTTCCTTGTTTAGTTTAGTCTTGTATCGTCCCAGCTGGCGAGCTGGCGAGCTAGGTAGGAAGGTACGGTTATGGCGTCGCGGGTTGTGAATTGTACTCCGTAAGGCTTGGTTCTTGTTTTCGCGCTACTAGATGCGGGCTTCAGCGACCTTCTCAGGGTGGCAGGCGCCAAATCGGTGCGTTTCTCCCCTCATGTGCTCCAGTGACGACCCGTTGACCCCTCACAACCAGCGCCGTTAACGTTCCCTCCCCAATTTAAACCCCGACTGGCGTGCAAGTGCCTCCGCCACGGACTTGGGTATTTGTGCATGTCGCTCGGACTAACTAACGACTAGCTTGGTGCTGCTGGGAGTTCGGCTGGGTCCACGTAGGAAGAACCTACGTCGCGTGTCATGCTTCTTATGCTCCTCATACCACCTCCAACCTGAGCTGCTACCATAACTTCCCCTCCTCCGTAGCTTTGATTTTGTGAGGATTCTCAATTCTCGATTCTTGCTTTTGTCCCTCAACGGACACGTCGGATCTTCTTTTGCTATGCGCCCAGTTGTGATTCCTACCCGTCTATCATAGTCTGGCTATGCGCTGTACATTTGATGCTGTCATTTGTTCGCCTGGTATTTTCTGATTACCTTACAAGTCTTCTTCCATGCGCTTTGCCGACCTTGGTCTATGCATCGCGTTTTTTTTAATGAAGACCATCTGTGTTAGATGACTTGCTCTTCATGATGGCGCCGAACGTGTTCCGCCCTCTCTCTTCTGAGTTTTGCTTTTTGTCTCCGTCTGCTGTCCGCTTAACGAGACACCGTCTCCGACTCAAAGGTTCGATGAGCTCACCCAGTACCTCCCTAACATCGTCCAGCCTCAATTATATGATTGAGTAGTCCGCGGCACGCGGCTTGTCCCTGTGCTACAATTATGACAGTTGACTAACTGGACGAACGGCTCTGCAAATGTAGATCCAAGGCCACTGCTCTGCTCCCGCCAGTGGCACAATACTCTTGGCCAATGCAAGCAACGAAACCTCGTACCTTCGGTAAACTGCAAGGCCCTGGAGTCGGTTCGTCATGCTTCTGTCGTGACGACGGCTCCATTGGCTTCAGCCGTACAAAATTACTCCACCGCGGTTGTACCTCCTACGACACCATACGGTCAGCTTACAGTCGGCGTTCCTAGGGAAGCCTTCCCTGGCGAGCGTCGTGTTGCCCTGACCCCTGCCAATGTTGCACTTCTGCTCAAGAAGGGCTTTGGCAAGGTTCTCGTGGAGCGGGATGCTGGCTCGCAGGCCGAATTTCCCGATGAAGCCTATAAGAATGCTGGGGCAACTCTGGTTGACAGCCCAGGGGCTATTTGGTCTGGGTCGGATATTGTCCTCAAGGTACGCGGCCCGTCGGTTGACGAGGTTGAGTCTATCAAGGAAAAGCAGATCGTCATCTCGATGCTTCAGCCTGCGCAGAACAAGGATCTCGTCCAAAAAATAGCCGACAGAAAGGCAACGTGCTTTGCCATGGACATGATTCCCCGGATTTCTCGTGCTCAAGTATTCGACGCCCTTAGCAGCATGGCCAACATTGCGGGCTACAAGGCTGTTTTGGAAGCCTCCAATGTATTTGGTAGATTTCTGACTGGCCAGGTGACTGCGGCCGGCAAGATTCCTCCTTGCAAAGTCTTGATCATTGGCGCTGGCGTTGCCGGTCTAAGCGCTATTGCGACGGCCCGCCGAATGGGCGCCATTGTTCGCGGATTTGACACTCGGCCTGCAGCTAGAGAACAGGTGCAATCTCTGGGAGCTGAGTTCATTGAAGTCGACATACAGGAAGACGGATCTGGCGCTGGTGGATATGCTAAGGAAATGAGTAAGGAGTTTATTGAAGCTGAGATGAAACTTTTCAAGGAGCAAGCAAAGGAGGTCGATATCATTATTACCACCGCGCTGATTCCTGGCAAACCAGCCCCAAAGCTCATCAAAACTGAGGCACTGGACGTAATGAAGCCTGGCAGTGTCGTTGTTGACCTTGCCGCTGAAGCTGGAGGCAACTGTGAAGCCACGAAGCCTGGTATACTGACCATGTACAAGGATGTTAAAATCATTGGTGAGTCGATGCGGCTTCATGTCGCATAGCTTGCAACTAAACATTGTGATTTATAGGCTACACCGATTTACCTTCTCGTTTACCAACCCAATCCTCGACTCTCTATTCAAACAACATCACCAAATTTCTGCTAGCAATGACACCAAAAGAAAAGGAGTTTGGCATTGATCTTTCTGACGAGGTTGTTCGCGGATCAATAGTAACTCAGAATGGCGAAATTCTACCACCATCTCCTCGGCCAGCACCCCCTCCGGCTCCCGCTAAGCCCGCTGCCGAACCAGTCGTTGAAGTTGTTGAACTCACTCCTTGGCAGAAGAAGACTCGAGAAGTAGCCACCGTCACCGCTGGAATGAGCAGTGTCCTAGCCCTTGGAAAGTTCACTGGCCCACTGTTCATGTCCAATGCCTTCACCTTCGGTCTGGCCAGTTTGATTGGATATCGAGTAGTTTGGGGCGTCGCTCCTGCGCTGCACTCCCCTCTTATGAGCGTCACGAATGCCATATCTGGTATGGTTGGTGTTGGCGGTTTGTTCATCCTTGGCGGAGGATATCTCCCCGGAACCATTCCCCAGCTCTTTGGTGCTCTGAGCGTCTTGCTGGCCTTTGTAAATGTTGGAGGTGGTTTTGTTATCACTAAGCGAATGCTCGATATGTTCAAGCGTAGGTCTTTGAACGAAATTTTCATCAAATGTTGACATGGAATTCTGATGAGTGATATAGGCCCAACTGACCCTCCCGAGTATCCCTGGCTTTATGCTATTCCCGCGGCCGTATTCGGAGGTGGCTTTGTTGCTGCGGCTTCCACTGGCGCTGCTGGTCTCGTCCAGGCCGGATACCTGATTAGCTCTGTCCTCTGCATTGGGTCCTTATCTGGTCTTGCTTCTCAAGCCACCGCTCGCATGGGCAATATGCTTGGAATTCTTGGCGTCGGCTCCGGTGTGTTGGCGAGCTTGGTTGCTGTTGGTTTCCCACCCGAGGTTCTTACGCAGTTTGTTGGACTTGCAACAGTTGGTGCATTGGCCGGTACGATGTTCCCATTTAATTGCCTGCTATCTTGGCTCCACATCTGATCAGTCTATAGGAATGCTAATCGGCAAGCGAATTACCCCAACGGATCTTCCCCAGACTGTTGCTGCGCTCCACTCTGTTGTTGGTTTGGCTGCCGTCTTGACTAGTATCGGTAGCGTCATGGCGGACGTGACGGATATCTCAACACTGCATATGGTTACTGCATATCTTGGTGTTCTCATTGGTGTGTTTGCCTCTTTCAATTGACGTTATGGTCTAACCTTGTACAGGTGGAATTACCTTTACCGGCTCGCTTGTGGCGTTCATGAAACTGGGAGGAAGAATGTCGTCTCGCCCAACAATCTTGCCGGGGCGACATGCTATCAACGGCGGACTACTTGCTACAAACATGGCAACCATGGGTGCTTTCATTACCATGGCGCCGGGAAGTCCCATGATTGCCGCAGGTGCTCTTGCGGCTAATACCGTTCTCAGTTTCGTCAAGGGCTACACAACCACGGCAGCCATCGGCGGTGCTGATATGCGTATGTATGGACCATTTTACATCAATGGAGGCCTATGCTGACACATTGTATAGCTGTCGTTATCACGGTTTTGAATGCGTATAGTGGTTTCGCCCTCGTAGCTGAGGGATTCATGCTCGACAACCCACTGCTAACTAGTGTCGGAGCGCTGATAGGAGTATCAGGCTCAATCCTGTCGTACATCATGTGCGTAGCGATGAATCGGTCACTCACAAATGTCTTATTTGGTGGTATAGCAGCTCCGACACAAGTACAGGAATATAAACCTCAGGGTCAAGTCACACAGACCAGCGTTGACGACTTGGCGGAGGCGATGCTGAACTCGGAGTCGGTCATATTGGTCGTCGGCTACGGTATGGCCGTAGCCAAGGCTCAGTACGCAATCTCATCCATTGTCTCGCATCTGCGATCGAAGGGCATTACTGTAAGGTTTGCTATTCATCCAGTGGCCGGTCGAATGCCTGGCCAGTGCAACGTGCTGCTCGCTGAAGCTAGTGTTCCGTACGATATTGTCCTCGAGATGGATGAGATCAACGACGACTTCCCCGATACTGATTTGACGGTGGTTATTGGTGCAAACGACACCGTCAACCCGATCGCTATGGAAAAGGGTAGTGCCATTGAAGGTATGCCTGTGTTGCATGCATGGAAGAGCAAGCAAGTTGTGGTGATGAAGAGAGGCATGGCCAGCGGATACGGTGAGTTCGCACACGAACCGAGTACACTGTTGTTGGTGGACAAGCTAATCAATTGCAGCGGATGTTCCTAATCCGATGTTTTACATGCCCAACACAAAGATGTTGTTTGGTGACGCGAGAAACTCATGCGACGGTATGTCACGACCGAATCATTTTATTGGTGTACGGAGCTGACTGTTTTACAGCCATCAAGACAGCCATCGAGGCTAAGATGTAGCGTCGGATACTGAGGCGATGAATTGGCTTTGTTTAGGCATATGGTTGACAAGTTGGACTTGACAGTAGATAACCTAGATGGCTAGACACTGCTAAAATTTGAACACAATTGTTTTGTTTCATGATCCGTGTATGGTTGCAGACATGTCGCTCTTCAGTGCACATTGTTCCTTACGCGGTGTTGTCGGCCGACCTGAGCTTTTAAGCCTAATACAGTGCAACTGGCTGAAGTTGAAAGAATCGGCCGGTAGCTTCTATGCTGGATCAAAAAATCTATGCGCGGCATGACAAGATGGCTAAGGCTGTGCATATAACTCGGGAATACATGATGCGTACACAATGCTTAACCGCAACCATTGAGAGCTTTCTGCATAAACACAGAAGAAAGTTCCGATTGATCCCATTCATCTATCGCTACAAAATTCCATATGTACAAATAGCGCCCTTCCACCAGGCATTTTACGTCCTCTGTGCAGCGACAGGCTCCCACGCTGAAAACTTAGGCTTGGTTCTGTATCAAAATCATCAGTATGAATCTCTCCCTGAACGAGCATATTGTCTTGGCCATGAACCGCCGACTCAAACCGCCCGTGAAAGAACACAATACTCACGTGCTATACGTCTTAAACGCGCCTCTCGTCTGCGTATGATTCGGGATGGGATACGGCTTCTCAAACTTCCTCAGTCCCGCAGCAATAAGGGCATCCTCGGTTGGGGGCTTGTCCAGGGCGTAGGACATCCACGCGTGCCAACCGGGCTCGATATGGGCGGCGTCGTAGTCGTGCTTGGCGTATTCGACCCAGCGAGTGCGGAGGGGGAGTTCTTCTAGGTTTTCGAAGAACTTATTGCCGGCGCGGTCGGTGCCTACAAGACGGCCGTGCTTGGTGTCACCTGCGGATTCATGTGGTTAGTTGATGGTGAGATTGGTAGGCGCGTAACCCTAGATTTGCGTGTGCGTACCGATGTACTGTCGTTGAGAGGGTGAGAGCGTTAGTTACTACGTTCTGCCGGGTTCTAATCGTTGTCTGGGTTATCGAAACATACCAGCATTTGGCGGAAGTAATCCTACTGAAGTTAGTGGTGTTTTTGAGATAGAAAACGTGCCATTGTTGAACGAACCTTGATGCCAACCTTGCGCAGGTTGCCCAGCGTACGCGGAAGAGTCGACATCTTGGCAGCTGTAAGGATTGCCTGCAAAGATGATGCGATCGTAGAGGTTTCGATCTAGCAGGCTGTCTTCGGAGTTGGAGGTTTCCATGAGATGATTCGGGGAATCTTCGGATGGTCGGCGCACACCAATCAAAGAGCTCGAATTGGTGAGAGCTTGCTAGCGGGGGAGGGTCAGGTACCTGAAACTCCATAGCTACTTCATTACTGATATTTTGGGGGGGGAAGAAGGGCAAACTCTTCTCGATACGAATTCGACGGCAATACATACAAGGTTGTGGTCGGATCTCGCCCGGGAATGTTTGCGCGAACTTG
Organism: Conoideocrella luteorostrata; assembly: GCA_032433595.1. NCBI lineage: Eukaryota > Fungi > Ascomycota > Sordariomycetes > Hypocreales > Clavicipitaceae > Conoideocrella > Conoideocrella luteorostrata. Next base: position 32,833 of record JASWJB010000287.1, read on the forward strand.
CACCAGGTGCATAGCTCGACCTCGCTCAGCAATCAGAGCAAATGTAGCTTCTTCAAGAGTCCAGCGCCGTGCATTTAGCAGCGCGCCGGGCTCGGCAGCGGCGACGACACCAGCGAATGGACTGGGCATAGGGACGCTGGCACCAATTGTGAGCGAGCTGGATCGGCTGGCGCCTAGCTTTGATATTCGGGGTGAGGATGTCCGCGTTCTTAGAACCCCGGCGGACTTTTACGAGACGCTGAAGGTACCTTGTCACTCGCCAAACACTTCATTTACTCGACCGTGAGTGGGTGGTATTGACAATAAACGCCGACTATATAGGATCGAGTTCGAAAAGCAAAGCGACGGATCTTCTTATCGACGCTCTACATCGGCAAATCTGAAAAGGAGCTCATTGAAACGCTGCGAGATGCTCTCCGGCGCAACCCCCAGCTCAAGCTCAGCATCCTGACGGACTGTCTCCGCGGAACTCGAGAAGCCCCCGAGCCGTCTTGCGCTTCTTTGCTGGCCCCCCTCGTGTCGGAGTTTAGTGCAGATCGCGTTGAGATTCGCATGTATCACACGCCGAATTTGACGGGGCTGAGGAAAAAATACGTCCCCAAGAGAATAAATGAGGGATGGGGACTGCAACACATGAAGCTTTACGGCGTGGACGATGAGATTATCATGTCTGGGTATGGGATTTCGCAAGAGCAGCCTGAAAATGCGAAGAGCGGAAGCTGATGTGCGCTTGTAGGGCCAACTTGTCTACGGATTATTTCACGAATCGACAGGACCGGTATCACCTCTTCTCGTCTAAAGAAGTAACGGACCACTTTTGCAAGATTCACAACGGTGTTGGGTCGTTCAGCTTCTTGGTTGAGCCGTCGCAAGATCCGGCTGGTTTCACGCTGACTTGGCCCGAGTCCAACTCGGCACCGAACCCTATTGAGGAGCCCGAGTCATTTATTAACAGCTCGAGTTCGACATTGACACAGCTCGTAGTGCCCCCTGCTCAGCAAGCGCCCAAAAGCGACTTGGTCAACACCAGGGTGTACATGCTTGGACAGTTCTCTCAAGTGATGAAGCCAGATCACTCTACCGAACTCCCTGTTGTGACCCACATCCTTGAACAGCTTGCTTTGCCGCAATATAGAAACTCCTCTTGGACCTTCACAGCTGGGTACTTCAATCCAGCTCCGTCGTTGACCAAACTTCTCATTGGGTCCGCGTCTACCAATAACACCGTCATCACAGCGGCCCCCGAAGCAAACGGCTTCTACAAATCTAGAGGTGTTTCTGGCCTCCTACCTGACGCGTACGTCCTCCTTGCCAGACGATTCCTGGACAACATCAACCGCAGCCATCGAGATGGCGACATCACTCTCAAAGAATGGCGTCTGGGGACAAATGGCCAGCCAGGAGGATGGACATATCACGCCAAGGGGCTGTGGGTGACCATGCCTGGTCACCAAAATCCTTCTATAAGTATCATTGGCAGCTCAAACTACACGAAGCGCAGCTACTCGCATGATCTGGAGGTTGGCACTCTTATCGTCACAAAGGACGAGAAGCTGATGAAGCAGTTGGGTGATGAACAGACCTGGTTGCAGGAGCATGCGCTGAAGGTGACGAGGGATGATTTCGCAAAAAATGAGAGGAGGGTTGGATTGCAGGTGAGAATAGCGATGTGGATTGTGTCGTTGGTGGGAGGAGCACTGTAACATAGAGTAAAGAACTGCATGTATTTTGATAATATTGAGATACCCTGTCTGTAAAAGAGTTGATTCCTCGGCCCAGTATTTGCTTGGGTGGACTGTTTTTTTGTGGTGATAACTCTTCCAGCTCAATACTTAAGTGACAATGATTTTTATACAATTAAAGCCCTAATTTACAGCAATTTGCCAGCACCGCTCTAACTCTAATTTACAGCACAGCCGCACCAGTCAATTGGCCACCGCTCGACAAGCCCTTGACTGCAATGCGGGTAACCAAATCACTCTGATGCCTCTTAATCATCTCCTTCAATACACTTCTCTCCATAACCACCTTGCCCGTCTCCAGCAGGTCCTTGACATCCACGTCGTCCAGGTCCAGAGCCCGCCCTTCCGTAGGAACCTGGCTCATCGCCTCGTACAGCCGATCTCTCGGCTCGCCTGTGATGAATAGAGTCCGACCGCAGGCACGACCTAGGCCTAGCGTGTCCAACACACTCTTCATATACTTCTGCAGGTAGGTCTCCCTCAGCCCATCCTTCATGTATTTGTGGGCCAGCATTTCGAAGTCCGCCGGCATGGCAAGTTCCATGCCGTCTTCACAAATGATCAGCTCACCCCGTCTGTAGCGGTAGCTGAGAGCTGTCCGCCACGCCTTGTCGTAGACCTTGCGATTCAGCTTGGTTCCGAAGTCGCGTGGTTTGGGACCGAATGATTTGCCACCACCGCGGAGCAGAGGGTTCTGCTTGCTGCCGAGACGAGCGCGGCCGGTTCCCTTCTGTGGCCGGATTTTGCGGTGTGAGCCGTGGACCTCGTAACGGGTCTTGCTGGATGCGGTGCCTTGGCGGGTGTTGTCGCCTTCGTAGACGATGGCGTGGTGGAGGATGTCGCGGCGGAGGGGGAGGTAGAGGTGCTGGACGGACCACTGCTCGAGGGAAGTGGGCTCAAGGGAGGGAAAACTGTGGACTGTGACGGGAACAGTTGATGCTGTGGGCACAATGTTAGCTGAGTTGGCGACGGACAAGTATGCGAGGGTAAGAGGCGAGTGGTAGGCGTACTTGGGTTCCATGACTGGATGATGGACCGCGTGGATGCTGATCTGGTGATATCGCGAGCGGGCACTTCGGTGGCCATGGATCGGGTAAATGTTTTGCTTATAGCAGTGGGCTACACATTGTCAGCGAACGATCGTGATAATTTTCAGCTGCTCGCTCATGATAACTCACCTTGGCAGATAACCTGAGCGAAGCCATTGCCTCATTGAGACAGCCCAGGCCCGTTTTGGCAGCCATTGTCGGCAAAATACGACGAGGTTACCCGAATGCGTTGTCTCCGTTCGCACGACTGAAGGTTGCGAGTCTGCAATGTGAAGCTGCAGCCGTCTATCGAAGGATTGCGACTGTCGAGGTAGGTTAAGCTGGCTCAAAAACCAGTGACCCAGTCCAATAAGTTAAGTTAGTCCAATTGGTCTGCGCCGACCGCCGAAAATTTTTGTGGGGCTCGTCGTCCCAGCATCGAATTATGGGCTGGGCCATTTTCTCAGGAACCAGCTGCCCATAAGAGATTGACTCTCTTTAATAGCATCAATCACAACGATTTTTCCTGCCGTAACCACGTGCCAGACACAACATGTCGAGGTGTCAGGCCATCGCGCGGCCGCTGGCAAGACAGTTGCGGCAGCCATGCGCGATCCGGCCATTCACCACTGGCGCGCCTCGAGCCGCCGAGGTTCAGGAGCAAGCGGCTGCCGCTGCATCTTCTACAGAACCAAGCGCCTTGGACCTCGAGCCCGACACTGTCCTCCCCGAGTTTGAAGCACAGCTCATCAAGGCCGGCAAAATGCCAATTGGCTCGAGGAGACGACGGGTGGCGATGCGGACGACGCAGAACCTCCCCTTTGAGCAGTTGCCGTATCAAGCCTTTCAGGAGGCAAGGAAGATTTTGGCTGCGGACCGAGAGGACAAACTGTCCAGGATAAATGCGGAGCTTGAAAAGATTGATAAGCTGGAGAAGAAAGACGCCGCAGACATCAATGGTGGTCAGAAGATGAAGGATACCAAAATAACGAGCTTGCGGAGGGAGGTTGATCGGCTGAAGCTCTTGGCGGATGCTAATGACCCTTTGGTCAAGAAGAGATTCGAAGATGGAATGGGTGAGTACATTTTTAATGCGACTTTGAGATCCCTCATCACTCGCGAATAGAGCAGTTTACTGACAACGCTTTGGGACTCAAGGCGACATGAATAAACCCATCTATCGTGCGCTGGCAGAAAAGAAGTGGCGCTCGTACGATCATCGTGTCATCACGCAGCGAATCAAACAGTTTAAGATCGCCCCCGATGTTCTCCCAAAACTTGAGCCTACCGCCGACGTTCAGCTCTTCTTCCGCCAGTCTAAGGTCGCCCCCGGGGTGATTGTCAACAGCCTTACCTCAGAGAATGCTCCTCGACTTCGGGTTCAGGTTTTTGACAAAGGCGAACGCCTGGTCTCCGTTGTTGTCGTGGATTCAGATGTCCCTCAAGTCGAAAACGATGGTTTTACGAAGAGATGCCACTACCTGGCAGCCAACATTCCTCTCAGCCCCACGGACACATCTCTGCCGCTGAGCAAAATCCAGGCTAAGGATCAGCTGGCTGTGCCATGGCTACCTGCCTTCTCGCAAAAGGGAGCGCCTTACCACCGAGTGGGCATCTACCTACTTGAACAGAAGCCTGGTGAGAAAATCGACGTGTCTAAGCTCAAAGAGCTGTATTCTGGCCGTGACGGTTTCTCTTTAAAGTCCATGCGTGACAAGTTCGGCCTTACTCCTTTTGGGTTCAACATGTTCCGTTCGGTCTGGGACGAGAACACCGCGGCTGTCATGTCCCGACACAACATTGCGGGTGCAGATATCGAGCTGCGTCCTACCCGCGTGCACAGCCTGAAACCACCTGTCAAGCCTCGCGGATGGGAAGCCAAGCGACAAGGTCCCAAGTACCGCCACCTTTGGAAGTACACCAAGCGTATCAAGGGCATTTCCAACGCCAGGGGCTGGATCAAGAAGAGATAGTTTATCAATGGGGTAGGGTGGATAGAGCTGGCAAAGCCATGTATTATAACATTGTAAAATTATAAAAAATGTAAAGAAGTCTATTGTAGAATGGATACAAGCTCCTAATCTACCAACGTGCAAAACGCGACGGTGTTGCAATGTAGCTCTCATTTTCCGCGACACGCGACCCCCAACAGGGCCACCGGAGGGAAATAAAAGAAAAAGCCACATAAGATAATAGTAAATCATCTGTAGTAGCATCATCAGCATCAATATCAGGCATTAAGACCTTCGTCAGCAGCGGCATAATAAACTTATCCAAAGCTTTCCATGCGCCCATGATGTCGACGAAATCGGCTGACGTATGTATCTCGTACTATATTAGGAACCACAGGCAAGTACACGCTGGATGAGAGGGGAGAAACGATGGCTATGAAGGATACTGGAACAATCATGTCTTTTTTTTCTGCTTTTGAGAAAACGGAGCATGGAAGTTGCGGCGTGCCGCCATCTATATGTGTTGTAGGGCCATCTTTTAGCGGTGTGTTCATGTGGTTCTGCTTCGTTGCCAGGCTTGTCTCGACGTGGTTGTTTTGGCTGAATCAAAGTCGGATGGCTCAGATGCGAATAAGAGCTAACAGAATCCCGCCATGAGAAGAACAATGCAAGCACGTAATAAAGTTTGATATTGAACAGCTGAAAGGCAACTTATTTCGAAAATATGCGGTCCCAATGTGTGGTCCTACCTAATAAAACTAAAAAATGATTTAACTTGAGCGAAATTAACAATTGAACTGGTCTTTTACTAAAAAACCATACAATTATTGTTAGTTGATGGCCTATGTCTAGTGCGTTACCGCTGTGAGTGTAACTAACCAGGCGGTTTCTTAACCAGCTTCATATTAAGATATAGATATGAAGGAGTAGGCAGCATACCCACGTATGTCCTATCAATGAAATAACGACAAATGAGTGGTAACAATATTTTCTTATGTTTGAGTGCAGCACTCTCCTTTATACAAAGATCTGCTTGCCAGAGCTTCCGGCTAGAAAGGTTGTACATGGTAAGATCATCATGGATATGATAGACTTATCCTTTCTGCCGCGTACAAATAGTTTAGTAAGTGACTAATCGTGACATATCATTATAAAATCGGCCAAGATTGTTAGTCTCTACGATAGTAGATGCTTCACTTTCTAAAGGGAAGTAATGCAATATAAACTAGTATGCTTATCTAGTAGGTATATACTGTACACGCCTCACTACAGAATGCACTATCAGCATAGCTACTAACCTCACCATCCAAATTATTCGTGTTATATAGCTATAGTTAACAATACACCTGCGACGTGAGTTATTCGCTAAAACAAACTGGACTACAGTGATGAATACATGCTAAGTGATCAGGTCAGTTGACTCAGTCTCTTCAAATTATTTGGAGATTTCGGAGTAGTGAAGCTCTGTCAGCACTCTTGGCGTATGCTTGATCGCACGCCTCTTGGCTACTGGTTCCCGTATGCTTCGCGAGTACTATATCTAACGTTCAAAAATCGGGTTTGCTCCTGTATTTGGAGTTGTAGGGGTCATCGGCACTGCATATGTCAACCATGTTGTCCAGGCCTGTAGCAGTTCAGCCGGGCCTCTCTCTATACCAGCCTGCCCTGACCGTCACCAGCCCTGTTTTCAGCGGCCACAATGGGAAGCGGCGGAAAAGGGCTATCTCTCCATGAGGTTGAGTCGAAGGAATCTGGGATAAATGGGCTGATTGTAGCATATTGAAAATAAAGACAAGAATTCTCTTAGTACATATCGAATTTCCTTTCAAGGCTACCGGCTCTCGTGCTGCAATTGTTAAACTTTCCCACCAGCATCTTCAAAGCGAAATATTTGGGACACCTCAAACCCTATCCACCGTCGATTCTATTTGCAAGCGTTAGCTTAAAAAGTTAATATGAAGTTCACGGGTAAACTTACCTAATGCAAAGGCTGCTACACTTTCTGCGTTCTGCGTTTGTGGGATAGCGCTTTTGGACTGGGTATTGCGTAGAGAGGCGTTCGAGATGATGGCTAGGCTCTTGATTCTAGCTGATATCGCCTTCATGATGTCATTTTACTCCACCAATACGGAGTATACTTGTTCGTATTTATTCATCACTACGTCCACAACTGGGTCAACTTTTTAGTAAGCACTCTACACCAATGTGATGCATTTGGCTGCTGTAGTGAGACTCCTGGTCCGCGGTAAAAAAGAGCGGAACTCGTTGACACCACAATCATGTTATGGGTTAGATACACAGCGGCTTAATGTGAACAAGGTACCGTCCGAGCTGCCTATAGCTGATTGGAGAGACTCGATTTCTTTTAGTACATTAGGCAAAAGTATTGGCTCGCGTATACATTTAACAGCCGCCATGCCCCTGCAAAGCATAGGGGACCTCTCACCTAGGTAGTCAGCTCTCGCTAGCTCTAGGTCAAGATGCTTGTCAAGCCTCTGTATGATGTCTCGATACACAAAATACTGCCAGCAATAACCTCGGCGGCCACCGGAACTCCATCGTCTGGACCCTGAGCTCCCTCATTCTGTAGCCCAAATCAGTCCTCGTGCTACTCCTCGATATGCGGACACAGCAACCAGCCGTTCAGTTGGCTTTAAGGGAGCTAGCCGGCAGATATGTGGCAACATTAGACCAAGCAGGGCAACCAAGGCTGACATGCGACATGCGACATGCTCCGCTATAACATACGGGTTGCCGATCCAGTCGCCCCAGGTGTGCGTCCGTAAGGACTATATTTGGCACTCAATTACCGAGTACCCATGCGTGACTTTGTAGATAAATGATGTTGGTCAGCTCTACTTCCAGCCATGACGTCAACCGGTCGTCGGACGCGCGCAGGTTATGATCTGACTACTCCGTCCACCGCCCGCACACCATTACCAATGCAAGAGATGTGCGCGATCCCTTCCTATTTAGATATATTTGCTACCTGCTATATCGTGGCATAAGACCATCCCTTAGTTCATTCATCCGTTATTTCAAATCCACTATATCAAATATGCGTCTTGACGTGAAGGCTCTAGGCTTGGCTCATATTGGCTACGTAGGTGGCACTGTCCAAATACCAACAGAAACAGACGGAAACTATAACTGGTAGGACATGTGAATATGCATCACACACATTACGTTCTAATACTTCTGGTTTTAGGACTCAGCTACAAGCAGCTCTCCGTTGGTCCGTTGTCAACGTCACGCCCTCTGTTATCTCACTCTACGAAGCTTCGACCAAAGACCCAAGTGAGCCAGCCTTAACCTTGACCATTAATGTCAAGCAGCTTTCGCCCGCGAGAGACCAGCATCCCCTTACCATTTGCACTGCCAATACCATCCTCGGCGAGGGTGACCCTAGTCTTCGGCTCCTCATGCGTAATAGTGACCGCGCCACAAAGTATCTGCTGGGAGATTCACTCCCTGGTATTAATATGCAATATGCTGAACTTGAATTGGATGACTGGAAGACTGAATTACCATTTGCAACGGTCCCTCCTGGTGCTGAGGGTCTGACAGTGACCAGAGCGATCTCGTGGGAGCGTTTGCTACAGCATCGAGGAAAAGCTCCCTCACTAGACAAGCAACCACAACCAGGGGATGAATACGAGCTATACTTTGCCCCTGGACGCCTGGAGCCGTTTACAGACTGGTGGAACTGGGGCGATTTAGACGGTGATCTGAAGGACAGGAAACTTGTTAACTTGGTCAATCCCAGTTTGAATGGGGTGAAAGATCCAGCACTGCCTTTACCACCTACCTTGCTGCCATTCGATGCGTGGGGCGAGGGTTCTGATGATTCTGGCAATGACTTCGTTCGTCTGTTAATTATTTTAGATACCACTCCGATATTAGTCAAGTTCGTTAACTGAGGTGAAAATATGGAAGTTGAACATTCAATAGGGAAATAGGAGTGCAGATGAGTTTTATCTTTCTATACCTGGGCACCACCATATGTTGTTGCCGCATAAGACCAATGGGATGTCATTTACTGATCCTCGCGGGACTCTTTAAACTGTTCCTGAAAACGATTTTTGCCCTCTGGCAGGATCCTCGGGGGTGAGTATACATACTCATGATGTCCACAAGACCCTGAATAGTGGCTACAATAATTACTCTTCAAGCCACCAAATCAGGCAACAGCCAAAGAAACCAGAATCGGCATAACGGTTTCACTAATTGGTCTCACTGATCTTCAACTATATCATTCTATAGTCATCCTAACAGATATATTAAATGAAGATATTCCATCGGGCCCTAGTGATTGGTAGAGACCCTGGGTAATTCGTAGAGACCTTACGTGATGAGATCAAATGATCTGACAGCTTGCCCGAAGATTATTAAGCTACGGTTCACTTTAATAAAGCAATTCAATTATGATTGGCACTAGAGCAAGGCTACAGATAAAGCACAATTCTTGCGCATGGGGAAAACTTCTTGATTCTCTGCCTACCACTACAGCAAGCGGGATAAGCCCCTTCTTCTAGCAATATAAATTGATCTGACCAATTCGGTCAAGTCCTGAAACTCACGTGAATCCATTCCAGCGGCCCTAGAGGCTCTTTTCCGCCCAAATAGCAGCAATTTGGCACCACGTTAGGCTCCTAATGTCTTCAAGGTTTTCCTCAGCCTCGTTTCTTGGCAATAGTTCAGCAATACCATGGCCGCCATATATAACTGCTATTGAGTAAGGCGTCTGACTATTATGGTCCTGTAGGTCAGAGTTAGTTTTATTCTCTATTAGTATCTTAATGGCTTTCCTGCAACCCGCTGGCGCTGCTAGGTGAAACTGCGTCTCACCAGAATTATCCTTCAGGTTAATGTCGGCTTTGTGTTCTAGTAAAAGTTGCGTAATAGTCTTCCAACCTCTTGCTGCTGCTAAGTGAAGCGGCATCTCACTTGTTGAGATTAGAGTGGCTCTTTCGGAAATGACCGAGGCCTCGTATTAGCTAGATTCGCACTTTGTGCGTGAATTTGAGCACCCCCAGGGTAGCTACGTGGAGTGAGAATTTTCTTTGACAAGCATGGTTTTAGTTATCCTTGAACAGTGTATTTATATTTAATATAGCTCCCCTTAGAATAAGAGAAAACCATGCCTTCTTTGTGAAGTAAATTGACCCTTTTTAAGATTTTGACTATCCTTAAATACCTATTATTACATAATGCTGATCACTTAGATACCTGAAACATTTGATCATACGCTGTCGGTCGGGACCATAAGTTCAATTGAGAAACAAACTAACGTCATACGATTCCGACTTGCGACTTTGACCTACGACACCGACCTACGACCCCGACCGCGCTCGTGCAATTGAGTCACAACTCACGATACTGACAATCTGAATGCACAAACCATTTGATCAATTGATACCGAACAATACCATAAGGTCATCTGGGCGTTTGATGTGTTCTTTTCTTCCTGAAAAAGTACGATAGTGGAAGCAAGTGGCACGATGCTAAAGAACGTATGCCTAAGGCCACTAAATTCAAGGGAATGTTCCGGTTGCTGAAGGACTATATAAGAGAATCACAGTGCTCTTCAGAAGAGAGATCATCATCAATAATCACCAGAAGTCATCACTCTCAGGGCTCGTCAAATTCAATTTGTTCAAATCCAACTATTCCTGCCGATTGCCACTGTTGCAAATTGCTCCATTACACATATGGAAAGGCACATAACGCAACATCACTAAGATAATCTTTCGCGCTAGCGTCGGCTTTGTGTTCTAGGAAAAGTCGAGTAATACCTCAGAGCCTTTTACTACTGCTTGGTGAAGCGGTGTCCTACTATATTCATGTTTTTGGTTGACGTTGGCTTTGTGTTCTAGTAAAAGTTGTACAATATCCTCATGACCTCTTATTGCTGCCAGGCTAAGCGGCGTCTTACCAGAATTATCTCTCGCGTTAACGTCGGCCTTATGCTCTAGTAAAAGTTTTGCAATAGCCTTCCAACCTTTTGCTGCTGCTCGGTGAAGCGGCGTCTCACCAATATTATCTTTCAGGTTAACGTCGACTTTGTGTTCTAGTAAAAGTTGTGCAATACCCTTATAACCTTCTGTTGCTGCTCGGTGAAGCGGCGTCTCACCAATATTATCTTTCAGGTTAATGTCGGTTTTGTGTTCTAGTAAACGTTGTGCAATAGCCTTCCAACCTCTTAATCCTGCTCGGTGAAGCGGCGTCTTACCAACATTATCCTTCAGGTCAACTTCGGCTTTGTGTTCTAGTACAAGTTGTGCAATACCCTCATAACCTTTTGCGGCTGCCAGGTGAAGCAGCAGCTCACCATGGTTATCTTTCAGGTCACTTTCGGCCGACTTTTCCTGTAACTGCTTGAGGACATCTTCCAGACCATAGCAGACTGCCAATAAGACTACGCAACGGATATCCTTGGGTTCCAGGTCTATGCAGGACTCTAACATTAAGCCAATATTTTCTGTGTTGACTTTCCTGGTGCAGTGATGCAGTACCGTCGTCACGTTAGAGGCAATTTGAGACCGAACTATTTCCATGAGCATCCTGATCATCGTAGCACTTTTTCTCTCCAAGACCACCTGCAATGGGGTCCAATCGTCGTCGGCTTTGACCATGATATCTGCGTTCCGTTCAAGCAACAACTTGACCATCTTTTCATGGTCACTATCCAAAGCGAGACGCAATGGAGTGCGGCCAAAATTGTCTTTACACTCCACACCTGCACCGTAATTGAGCAACAGGCCGACAGCCACGTCATTCTGGCTCTGAACAGCGCCTAAGAGTGGAGTGCGGCCGCGATTGTCCTGGACCTCAGTATCTGCTCCATTCATGAGCAGCAGCTCGGCAAACATATAATGGTTGCCTAGTATGGCACGAGAAAAAGGTGTAGCACCTTCTCTGTCCTTGGAGTTTACGTCAGCGCCTTTGGCGATAAGGAGTTGGGCTATAGAATCATGACCACTTTCGGCTGCGAGTAAGAGTGGCGAAGACCCGTCGTCAAAAAATCCAAAAGGCTTCGGGTTTGGGCAGGCACCTGCCTCGAGGAGCTCCTTGACGACGTCGACGTGCCTATTTTTCGTGGCTAGCCACAGAGGCGTCCGCCCTTCATGATTCTTGGGATCTGGATCAGCGTCGTTCTGGAGCAGGAGAGAGACAGTCACGCTCCTCCCTTCTTTCGCGGCCAACCATAGAGGCGGTCTTCCATGACTATCCTTCTCGTTGATATTATGCTTTCCCTCTAGGAGGCATCTGATTGTATTATCGAGGCCAAAGTAAGCCGCAATATGCAAGGCCGACATCTCGGTTGGCTCATAGCGACAATTGTGGAAACAATAATCATCACTATCTGATAGAATCTGTGTCGAGCTGCAAATTTTGGTGTTGTCCGACAAAAATCTCAAAATGGAGATATCCTCACCCATTGAGGCTTTCGCAGCATGATATCCCCAGTTACATGATGCATATTCGTAGAGAGGATTTGCGTGTAATCTCTGCACTAACTGGTCCTCGTCCTCACAAAATCCACTGTCAAATGTATTGAATGAGAGATATGTGATGCAAATTTTAGTTATCGCCGTCTCTGCGTCTAAAAACCAATGAGCTCCCACAGCCTCGAAGAATTGCTGTGTCGTATAGTGAACCAAACGCACTGTATCGCTTTGGCTATCGATGGTGATGAGGCCGGCACAGACGGTGCCTATCATTTCAATCGTAGGAATGAAGAGCATATTGAGTTCTGATGAGCCAGGCTGAATGGCAACAGCATTCCGTACCTCCGTGGTAGACAAAACTCGTCTGGCCACTACCAGCCATGATAAAGTCTTCCTGGCCAATTTCCACAGATTCCCTCCTTGATTTCTTATTCTCATCATTGCTTGCTCGTAGATGCTATCCAGTCGATCTGGTAAATTCGCAAGTGCTTCTCGGATATGTCCGACTGTGGGCTGCTGTGTCAAAGCCTCGATATATAGCGGTCCGAGGAGGAACCTGGGGTTTGAAATTAGCACACAATCGAGAGACAGCAAAAATAAGCGATGCATACATTCCATCAATGGCTTTCGAGATGGCTGTTTTGATGTCATGTTGTAATTCGGGATCTTCAAGAACAAAAGATGGCAGTATGCGCATTTGACCTGCGAGATACTTTTGTACATCATCGGTATGTGCACGGATTTCTAAAGTTGCGCTGTTTTTGAAATGATGCACCAAATCCTGAGTAAATCTTGACGTTGCCAGTATGTTTACCTCGGTCCGATCTTGAAGTTTGAAGAGCTCTGAAAGAAAGTTTGTTCGGCAGCCATCCGTCGTGTTGCATTCGTCGAGGGCGTCGACGACAATGAATACTCTTGAGAAGTCTTTTGCAACCAGATGAAGGGCGTTTAAAATCTCTTGAAGAGTTGGCCGACATGGTTTCTCTTTGTAAGCGCCGTATAAATTATCCACAACAGCCGGAATCGACGAACAATGTTCACTGAGTTGCTTCAGGAGATTTGATAATAAATCGTGGGCTTTTTGTTCGCCCTGCCGCCGAAAGTCACAATAAATGTATGCTATGCCAATGTCCTTGGCGGCGTGAAACCTAGAAGCCAGATCCGCAACAATGATTGATGTGAGTGTGGTCTTCCCCGCTCCCGGAATTCCAGGGCAAAAAAGTGTCTGCTTCTTAGCTTCTACCCATGCCCGAAACTCGGCAGAGCGGAGAAACCATTGTCCTGTTCCAGGCTCGCGTCGATTGAAGTTGTCATTCTGCTGTGAGCCAAAATCACTACTGCTCAACCAATTCAGGATGGTTTTTTGTTTGTGGTTATGTTGCGCGTGGAGGAGTGTTTCGACGCTTCTTTCAATATCTATGTCAAGCCCGTGTGAACAGAAGTGCGACTAGGGATCGTTCTGAATATTGCAACTTACTGAAAAAGCCTTCTTCGATTCTGATTTGGGTTTCAATTTTACAAGATGGAATGCGAGACAGGAGGTCCTTGGCGTACGCGGCCGCCGCCATGGACGCATATCCCTGCCATATCTTGCTCTTATGGGAGTCAGCGTAGTCACAAATACCACGGACAACAAGACAAGAAAAGTGATTCATTAGGCCTGCCGCTTCCATCTCAAAGCAAAGCACACCCATTTCCTTGACGAGGCCGTCTCGTATGACAGCGTCCTTCATCAACTGGTTAGCGGAAGCTATCAACCCGAAGTGAATTGTCGGATTATCGTCAAACTCATTTCTCTGCGGCCGAGATATCAACCTATCAGAGCTGTCACCACACACAAGCGCGCAAGGTGAGTCCTCATGTTCAGAAACTGATGGGTGTGTGAGACTGTTTCTGTATAATCGGTCTGTGTCTGGCTCCGGCCTCGAATATCTCCTTCGAAGTCTTGGGAACGCCTCGAGAGCTCTGTGAATAGCTTCTTCGAGACGATGTCCATTCAGCTCGTAGTGAGCTTTGAGCCCAGCTACGGCAGTTCGTAAAATGGGAGGCGGTTGATCTAGATATGCTGTGCGGTGAAATTTCTTGTTTTGTACCGTTTTCCCAAAGTCATATTGAAGAACGCCGCCATGTGAATTACAAGGAGTGCTGACAACAATATCTCCAAGTCGTATGTCATGCTTGCTACTGGGTGCGCCGCCGCCGATGCCAACCATAAGACCAAACTTGACATTGGGGAAGGTGTGTAACAAGTCTCTTGCAACCGTGGCTGCGGATGATGTGCCATATTCACCGTGTGGTAATACAGCGATAACGATAAAGTGGTCCCCAGACCTACCCAAGGTATAGTCGTTGTTATCATTCTTGGACACACTGGTGGGCTGGCCATGGTCTTCATCGAGAAAAGCTCGTGCCGCAACATACTCAGGCTCGATGGCGCATATCCAGCCGACGGAGTACAGATCGTTTGGATAAGAGGTCCGCAAGGGCTTTAGGTCGGTCAAGGGGCGTTGCTCTGGCAATTCGATAGCTGTTCCACCGCCATGGTGGGCTTGACTATCTGTTCGCTGCCGCTTGCGCTCATTGCACATCTCAGATGTTCGTTGAGCCACGCAATCAACTGGAGAGGTTGGCGCTGATCTATCGGCTGTGTCCACGTGGTTACTTCCTCCGTGAGAATCTTGGGTGGGTCGTTTTTGTGCTTGCATTGGAAGAAGACAGCGCAGAGCACATAGATTTTAGCAATAGGCATGCATGGCCAATCTGATGCAGTCGTGTACTTCGGCCTGCCCAGAAGTTGCGTTGGCTATGACACTGCGCAGCGGAGAAGGTTTGAGGTACTAATCAGGAAAAGCGGAGATTTGCATGAGCTTTGCGATTAAGCAAGGCGTGAGCGTAACTTCCCGCTTTGCATCTTTAATGGGCTGGCAATCGTGATCTCCAGTTTTTTCTGTCTCTCTCTAATTGGTCTGATTTTTTTAATTTGCTCGGCCAATGGTTAATGAAATTCGTGATGTATCGTGATGTATTATATCGCGTAGATGTGGTGTTAATAAGGAACCCTAAGATAGAAAGGCGATGAGATTCTGCTGTGGAATTCAGAAACTCGCCGCAGGCAGCCACCGCGCAGGGCTCCCGGATAAAAAAAAAAAAAAGAGTCACATAAGATGGTAGGAAATTATCAGCAGCATCAATATTGGGAATAAGATATTTATTAGCAGTAGCATCATTATCAGCAGTAGTAGTATCATCATCAGCAGAAGCATTATCAGCAGCAGCGGCATCATCAGCATCATCGGCGGCATTAGTATTAGGCAACAAGACCTTCGTCAGCAGCACAGTCAACGGATCCGAGGATTTCCCTGCGCCTAGGGGGTTCGGCAGTATCAGGGTCTCGTATTAGTGGCTGTCGTCTTTTTATGCTCTCTATTAGCTTATAGGATTGTTAGCTCCACTTTAAATAACTCGGACCGCGCTGTGTCTAGATGTTACGTGCTGGAATTGCAAGCAAAGTGATAATATTCTTGTTGTTGTTAATGTTATGTATTGTGTTGTGTGTGTTGTGTTCTAGTCTAGCTATTCCGTACGGAAGAGGTGTCCTGTGTGTCCCACTTGCAGCGTGACTAATCCACCCACACATCCGACGATTCTTACCGTAACAACAGTTGTCTCTAGCGATGAGAAAATCCCATATCTGTGGGATGCACAGGGCGGGCTGTGCAAGTGATCTAGATCAAATGCTTCAAAATGCAATATATTGTATAATCTGTCTGTCTGTCTTGGAAGAAGAAAACAAGTCAAGGTGGGAGGCTCGATATCGCCGTATAAATATCGTAGCCGAAAGGTGACCACGCGACACGCTCCGTGCTTCCTATTGTGCTTGACGGCAGGATTCCAACGCTTTGAATTCCTTCACAGACAACCCAAACTCAGTCGTGGTTAAGGCTCACCAATGGAATGAAACAACAGAACGCTGGTATGAGCACGTTTCATCAGAAGTGTGTGTTTTATGACCACTTACGGTAGCTGTTATACACTTCTTAATTTATTTCCAAGGGATATTGCTGATCCTTGATTATTGTATTCATACCAAATGAAGCTGCCCCTAGAAAGGAGAGGGAACTTGTGTTTTCCTTTTGAAGCACATCGACTGTATAAGATTTAATAATTAACGTTCAACTTCTTGAATTGCTTTATATAAACCCGTCGAATATCTCTACCACCACGACATCTACAGAGTATTAATTCGTAAATGATCGGTAGATACCGGCTTGCCCTACCGAAGTACATTGACGAGCAATTCGCTTATATATGTATGTATAGTAAGTATCTTAAACTTAATACTCAATACTATTCAGGTAGTTCATGATTTATGTTTTACTGTCACAAGATTCAAAAAAAGGTGAAGCACTACACTAATAGCGTGAATAATGCATTCTATTTAGTCTGTGACATTTGGAAATCTAATTTCGAACAACTGTTAGAGCGCTGTTAATTCTAGCAACTTCTTGCGAATCTAAATATTAGATACTACCCGACATCTTTAACGCTCTATACGGAGCATCATACCCCTTTCTTCTTCTCCTCAAGTCCATAGTTTGTATCCAAGTCGGTCCTCAGCGGCACATGTTTCTCAACCGCCACTGCAATCAGACCTGTAGCTCCAAATGCCATGGCGCCATACCAGACCGCCTTTAATGCCTCTAGATACACATCCAGGACTTCGGATTTGACATTTTGTTGTAACGTCTGCACAAATGATCCAGTGGCAGACTCATATGCTTTACCGCCCCCTAGGGCGTCCCTCACAGCGGAGTCAGATATCCGATAAGAAGCGGCGTCAAAGCGATTCTTGAACATGATACCGGGAATTGTGATGCCCCATACATAGCCAAAGCTTCGCAGGAACGAGTAGACACCGGTGGCGGCAGCGACATCCTTCTCTGGCAGGCTCGCCAGCACCGCGGGCAGGGTCGTAGGAAGGATGAGACTGCGACCTATTGCATCTACGATTTGAAGCATTGCCCAGACGCCAGCATGGGTGTCTTTCTTCAAGAGCACATTGAGCCCAGGCCCTAATGTGCTCAAGATGAAGCCTATGGCGTGCAGGGGGCGGTAGCGGCCAGTCTTGGAAAGAATGACGCCCACGACGGCAGACCCAGGGATAAGCAGGAACATAAATGGCATGAAGTCGACGCCAGTCTGAGTAAGACTCGCGCCACGAACTGCAAGGAAGTACACCGGCCAGAAGAAGCAGACCCACTGAAGCAACATGGAGGTAATGAAGATCATGTAAAAGGCTGCTCCTGAAGTTCGGTGGGAGAAGACGTGCGGCGGCACACAAGGATTGGCGTCCTTGATATACCATTCGTAAGCGTGAAATCCCGCCCATCCCACGCAGCCCACGACAATTGGAACAATAATCCTCCATGAAGACCACTCGTACACCGTTCCACCGAAGGTGAGGCCGATGAGAAGAGACGTAATTGAGCCGATGAAGACGACGTTGCCGACCCAGTCCACTTGCGTGAATACCTTTGTCCACGGAACAGCGATATGCTTGATCCGAAGGAAGAAGACCATAACGGGCAGGACAATGGCACAGATCGGAAGGTTGATATAGAAGCACCAGCGCCAGTCTTTGTCTGCCAGCGACCCGCCAACGACTGGTCCGACAATTGCTCCGAGTGCAGCGGTGGATAGCACGATGCCAAGATACTTGCCCCTTTCTCTCGGCGAGACCATATCACAGACCACTAACTCGACGAGAAGCATAATGCCTCCACTTCCTAGTCCTTGGACGGTGCGGCCAGCGATCATGGCTACAGCATCGTTTGCACCACCAGCGATACCACTCCCGAGAGCGAAAATGGCAACCGAGATGATCATTGGCCAGCGGCGCCCAAAGATGTCACATAGCTGCGCAACGCCGGGTTGGATAACAGTCTGGGCAAAGACAAAGCAGTTGGCTGCTGGTACGTACTTGTCACCAAGCTCGAGGTCTTTGGAGATGTGTGGGAGCGCGATGGCAATGATGGAGCCGTCCAGCGACGCGGTAAAGCCGATGAGGCAAAGAGAGAAAATAACCAGCCAAAAGTATCGGCCCTTTGTAGTAGACTCCGGATTTCTCGTGTTCTCTTCAGGAGGAGGTGTTTCCGCGAGCGGTTCTGCGGTTTCCATTGCGGCAATGATGGATGAATGAGCGTCTAGTAGCCAAAGGAAGAGGTGCTAGCGATTTTGAGGATTTGACGGGGGGCGGAAGCTAGTTGAGCTAGCAGCCAGTCAGTTGAGTTGGCAGCCAGTTAAGTTGAGTAGGCAGCTAGTTAAGTTGAGTTTGGCAGCTGAGGCGGCCCGTTAGATGAGTCCGGGGCCGGTTCGTCTGTCCACTTTCATGTGTTCACGCCACCGCTTCACCGTCATTGGCACACCCCAATCTAGGATCAAGACAGGAATAGCACAGTGTACGAAGTACGTAGCAAGATTGCTGGATGCTATACGGCGTAGTAGTACGCCCGGCTACTGAGCACTTGCCCATCCATCATTTACGGTATGTTTGCTTCCCCATCTCATAGCTGGTAGGGTAACCCTAACACGTTTCGGGCTAGGTCTACTGCATGTTTGTTTTCTCCTACGGGTATGTATGTTTGCTTCCCCATCCATCATTTCACCCTGACACTGGCCCCCAACACAAGGTCTGATCTCGGTGTGGGCTCTTGGATCGCACTACTTGCAAACTGGAACCTTGTGCTGCACCAAGAAAAGACAACATTCCGCCGGACTAAGATCCTGAAGGAAAGTTCAGTGGACGAACGAATCCACAAGTAAAAGATGACCGTCAAAGAGTCGAGACAATGCTGCCTAGCCGAAATCAAAGAAGTGCGGTGACGGAGGGTTCTTCTCGGTCATTCAAAGCACGGATCAACATGTGGTAGCCTGAAAACATTCAAGAACCAACACTTGGGCCGTAACAAAGTACCAGGTGGGTACGGAGTACTTCATCTCTCGTTGTAAAACCCACCCCAAGGCCACGTACTCTACGCGTAAACCCGCACAAATGCGGGTGAGCCATCAATCTTGTTCATCTCGTACACGGTAACTAGTTAAAAAAAATGCCGCACCTCAACCCGAGGAGCAGCGGCTTGTGGACGTTGGGCATGACACGGAATAAAATACTACTTCGTAACCACAGATGCAGCCAACCACACAAAACAGGGACTTCTGGTCACGCCACTACTTTTCACACATGAGAAAGACCGTGCAGCCCCTTTTGAGAGGGAAGAGATAGTAATATGTAATTATATCCATGACTTAACAACTCAATAACCCAATCGCGCCGAGAACACTCTGTGGGGGCTTGCATCAAGTTGGTACCGCTTAAGGTAACGGCCCCATATTCAAATCCCTCCCTCGGCTATGGAACAGTAGCAGCAGCCTTGTTCCGTCATGTAATTCCTCCCGTATGCAGATGCATCCAACCATCCAACCATGCCGCTGTGTTAACTGTTTTCTTCTTTAATCCCCTAGTCTACTAGTCAGCAGCTCCACAGATAATGGACTCAACAAGACCAAGGTGTGCTACGTACATACCCTGCAGAACACATGTTGGTTCTAAAATTACACTACCCGCCATGGCCCTTTGCCCAGCTGACATAGCATGGATACCCATCCATGCTCCGTCTTGACAGGTTCCCCAAACACTCTCACCCGTACTCTTTCCAGTATACCCCTCTCCTTCTCCCTTTTAGCGTCAAAGTCATCGTAAGCATCTCTAATGTCGAGGTCCCTACGGAGTACATACTAAGACAACGACGACTCTAAGTTTATTCCACACTAGTGTTTGCCCAATACAATTTCGAGGCCCCTGCCCAAAGGGTCGGAAGGCTGCTGGGTCCGGATATAACTCACTCTCCGGCCCCACGAGAAACCTCTCTGGCAGGAACTCCTTACTCCTTAGCTATACACGGGAGTTATAGTGTAGTGCTTGGTGAAGCAGATTTGCACTAACATATTCCATGGGCTGCTCATTGCCTTGAAGATCTACAACGGAGGTGCCGGGCACCCCCCCCGCGGCAGCGGGATCTTGCCCAAAACCCTCGTCATGCTCTAGTCTTAGTTTACTAAGCTAGTCTGGGTGGTTAGACAATATGTGGTAGACGTAGGCTATAATTAGGTTGTATCGGTTCCGGCAAACAAAAACACCCGAATCTGCCATGTGGCATATGCCACAAACATGTTATCGAGCTTGTCCCGCTAAATGCCAGCGCCTTGCGTTTCAGCAAGATACGCCTTAAATGCAAGTGAGATAACTAACTTGGTTAATGAGTCATCGTAAAGCTGTTTTTTCTTAAGCTCTTGAAACCGCTTCTCTAGTTCCTTGCGAATGTAGTTATTTACTACGTAGCTACTGTATCGCTAGATAAAGGGTTAAAGCGGATTCATTAGCACCCGAGGATCCCAGAATAAGTGCTATCTAACAGTGCGCCCTTATGCTATAATGAGAGCGTTAGGTAACCTTTGGTAGATTGAATCGTCATCACTTGATTTATTAGCAAGGTTTAAGCAAAAGACATTAGCTTAGTTTATTGCAATACTTGCAGCGCGACTTTAAGAAGAATCTCTGTGGTAAGCTTTGTTGTTAACTTGTTAAGAGAAAACATGCCCTTGCGAATCTTCTCAACAAGCCTCTCTCGAAATAGTAGTGTCAAATCAACAATATAAGGGACATTATTCAGCATAGCACCCGTGCTAAATTCAGGGTTAAATAAAGACCTCCGAAACTTCCACTCATCTCCGTTCATTGATCCGTCGACGATGATTATAGGTAACGTGAGTAAAGTAGCTTAATATGACTAGTAACGAGGCGCTTGCCGCGGATAGAACCGGAAGCCAGGCCATTTTGGGCTGTGGCACGTTGAGAGGAAGGCGAGAGGACGATGGCTGGACGACGAGGAAACGGGGAATGATGAGGAGATGGTGGTTGAAAAGCGAGATGCAACACAACAACAACAGGTGCAGCTCCACACTAATAGCTTGGAGGGCGGAATTTTTCTAGGTTGTGATACGAGTGACGTGAAGGTCTACACGAGAATCTGACGACGCCAGAGATGGAGGTCCAGCCTGCTTCCATCCGTCAGCGGCGTGAGACAAGACAGGCGTCACGGCGGTGGCGTCATGTGTGACAGGAGCCAAGGCCAATGGAGAAGAAGACGTCAACAGATATCAATTGAAAATAGCGCAATCTCCTTAAATCCCGCATGAATGCCAGGTCCACTCTATACCGTTAGGCCGGCGACTTCCACAACCATGGACACCAAGCTTGACACTCTCTTTAAATCCTCGGTAGTGTGTTCTATCGTAGCTACAATTCTATTTTTACTGCTACGATACATTCTGGCCTCCTCCAAGTTTTCCATCGCCACCGATAAAGGAAGCTGGCCTCAGCGGCCGCCTCTTATGCCCCATGTAATACCTTTACTTGGACATATTCCTCTGAGTTTTCTTTGGAACCCGCTAGGTTTTGCGCACAGGTAAGATTTTTAATGTCACAGGTGACTGTGTATTCTAATAATCTTGCATTTATTCCGTATTCTGGAAACAACAGCCTGTGCGGCACAGAATCTGGTTCTAGGACGTATTCATTATTCAAGGAGCCCATGATCAATTAGCACTAGTGAAACATCGCTCGCTTTCTTCATTTATCCTTCACTGAGCTTTTCTTGTCAATGTCTTTCGGCTTCCAGAGGCAGCAGGAGAAACGTACCGTAAGGACAACTCGGGCAGTCATAGTAAACCACACACTGACTCTATGGTTCTGTCTCACGACCGTGTTGAATTCCACGTTCGTATCTCCCAACAGCGATTACTCTTAGGTCAAGGACAGACATCCCTTTTCCGTTGGCTAAAATTGAACGTCAGAAAACATCTCTTTTCCATAGAAATTGAGGCCGAATAGACTTATTTTTCGGATTTTTTAAGCATTTTTAAATCCCATTTAACTGACGCATCTGTTGACTCACTGTCAGGACCAGCTCTCATGGAGCGTCATCCATCTTTCGCGGGGAATTTATGGCTAATTGATAAAAATACTGTTGGGCTACTAGTAAGATCCCGCTATTTTATAAACCGAACAAGTCACTGTGCTCCTGGAGGCAGTGCATGATTGGCATGCCTGGGCGAGCGAAAAATTTTATCCCGAAGCAGTTGACGACGAAGGTAACGATCCTTGCTGGGGTTCAGCATTCTTCCGCAATAGACAGCAGACTTTTTCAGAAATGGATGGGTTCGACAGCCGCGCGATTGCCTCTGAAGACTTGTCCTTTATTTGGAGGTGAGTTTTGTGCTTACCCCCTCACTGCTATTGAATAATGCTAATTTAGTCCGAAGTGCGCAAACCAACGCCATCGTGTCCACGTTCTGGCTTGTATTAGAAACCTTTCGTGATGTTGCACTTCTGCAAGCTGTCAGAGAGGAGGTGCAACCCTGCATCAGAACAACACCAGATGGTCAGATTGACCTAGACACCAAGACACTACTACAGCAACCACTTCTGCAGGCTATGTTGGCTGAGAATCTACGATTGCGCCTTCATGGCTACCTTCTTCGCTTCCCCCAGAGGGACAACATCCGTGTTAATAAACGGATAATTCTGCACAACCACTTGTGCATTTCTAGGTCAACTCCGGCATCAATGGCCTCTGAGTTCTGGTGTGATGAACGAGCCGCTGAGCATCCAGTGGATGAATTCTGGCCCGGGAGGTTCCTCAAGAGAGATGCCGAGACGAATAAATTACAATTCTCGCTTGCAGGGGACTGAAGGCCATTGGATTCCGTTTGGAGGTGGACCGCACATGTGCCCAGGAAGGATTTTCACGAAGCACCAAAACCTTGTAACCCTAGCATTGATGGTGACAATGTATATTGGATTTCAAAACTTTTCCGCTAGGTTCAGTATCCACAAGAAACAAAACTCCTGTGAGAATGAGGCAGAGGGAAGCCTTCAAGAGCTTTCATGCGCAGGGCCATATGTAGCCACATGTTTTGTGCTGGCTGTCGCACACACGATAAAACAGGAGCAATTAGCCCAATACACATTTGATCATAAAATATTCGTACAAATAAGAGGGACTTGGCCTTCATAACTCAGCTACCAAAGTGTCTTCTGTGCTTATGTAATAGACTATAAGTGCTTGCTTCTCATAACCAATCAAGAAGCTCTACAATTTAATTCCCAATGATTGTAATATTGTCTAGTTGATTCATTAAAGATCGTATGGGGTGTTTATTCAGATATCGGTGTGTAATATGCAGAAGATACTATCATTTTTGGGTCGCCACTCTTCGTCAGTTACTTTCTAAGAACACCCGTTCTTAGAAAGCAACTGACGAAAGGCGCACTGTGGGCAGCGGTGATAGCAACATAAGCATAATGGTTAAATATCAGAACCCTTGGGCCCTGTAGAAGGTCATTAAGCTCTTGCTTGCCTGAAAAACAGCAAGGCGATATTGCTCAAGCTCCAGTGGCAGACCAAGGTCCACTGAGCCATCGGCTTAAATCAATGGATACAGCAGTAAGTTTTAGGCAGGATAGTCTTGTCAGCAACCCCCAGCGGAAAGATGTCGCTAAGCAACGATCAACAATCAGCCTTTGCCTGAGTAGTAATGGTATTTCTAAGCTGGTTAGACTACTCACTGCTTATATATTCTTCCAGCGTAGCCCCCATACCAAATATCTTCTCTGGACACTCACAACCGTCTTTCAGAACAGTCTTCAATTCGTTATCAACCAATTCAATTATACATAAACGTCATGGAGAAGAGCTACGAGACTTTCAATCCTTACGTTAGGACCAAATTTCAAGCTGCAAGTGAGAAGGCTTCTCATGATTTTCGTTCCGACGTCATTACGGTCCCCACGGAAGAAATGATGATGGTATGTTGCACTTCTTTACTTACGCCGCAGGAATGATGTTTGACGTTTCTTTGCAGTCAATTTTGGAAGCCACAGTCAATGACGATATCTATGACGAACAAAGTGACCCCATTGTCAAGGCACTTGACTCCAAGATGATCGAGCTTACCGGAAAAGAAGCAGCTTTATGGATCGTGTCAGGTACCCAAGGAAATCAGATATGTCTGCGTACCCATCTCACGCAGCAACCTCACAGTGTGTTGCTGGACCATCGGACGTACGTTTATTGTTGGGAGTCCGGAGCACACCCGGTTATATCTCAAGCGGTTTCTACAGCTGCGGACCCGAAGAGTGGCGTTTATCTCACGCTGGAGGGCGTAAAAGCCAACACAATAGCCGACGGAAATAGTAAATGTGTCTTTGTTTGGTTAGCTCTCATGGACTTGTGGCTGATAAGCAGTATCTCTCGCTACGATTATGGGATATAGTATGAAATCATGGACGGGCTGATACGAGCGTCTATCGCAGTTCATTTTCCGCCAACACGTGTTGTGTCGCTAGAAAATACACTGTGCGGCACAATTCTTCCCCTTGCAGAAGTTCAGGCTATATCAAACTTTGTACGATCCTTCTCAGTTCCTAATGTGCAGAAGCCGATTGCCATGCACCTGGACGCTGCCAGTGTGTTCGACGGTGTCATTGGCGAAAGTGTGGATCTGAAGGAATACACGGCTTGTTTTCGACAGCATGTTGCTTTGTCTGTCCAAGGGAGTCGGCGCCCCCATGTGAAGCGTTATTGTAGGCGACAAAAAGTTTATCGAACGGGCTAAGTGGTTCCGCAAGATGCTCGGCGGTGGAACCCGTCAGCCTGGCATGATGGCGGCAGCCGCTTTGACTGCCCTCAACTACTGTGGGTTGCACAGGGAGTGCAACAGGTGATCTAGATCAACTGCTTCAAAATAGAATATATTCAATAAGTCAAGTAGGTTATCTAAGAAGGGAAAACAAGTCAAGCTATGATGCCTACGATACCCGT